>CAKNXH010061483.1:34878-52229 GCA_932178445.1 Andricus quercusramuli
AGGCATTTGTTTACATAATTTGTTCATAAAATTATTAACAAATATCGGATGATGACTTTTCATCATTAAATATCACTGGCGATTTAATTTGAGAAAAATTGAGAGAAAAAAAGATTTTTTTCGGCCTTTAAATGTCCACACTAGGCATTTGTTTATATAATTTGTTAATAAAAATATTTAAAAATATCGAAAAATAATTGTTCATCATTAAACATCCCTGGCAATATAATTTGAGATAAAAATTAAGAGAAAAAACGATTTCTTTCGGCTTTCAAATGACCTCAATAGGCATTTGTTTCTATAATTTGTTTATAAAATTAATAAAAAATATCGGATGTCAAATTTTTGTGATTGGGTATTATTTCTTCGATGAAAACAAGTAATTTTAATGCAAAAATTTACTTTCCAAACGAAGAATCCATAGTGTAGAGTGCAGACTATTTGTTAAGTTAATTTGTTTATAACAATTAACTTAACAATGTCCTAATTTTTTTTTTCCAACCACCCACGTACGTAAAGTCTGGCAATGCCAATCATGGAACAATATTTTTCACGAAGATAAAAAAAAACGACGAAATCGACTTTTTCTTCACTCTTTGCAATAACATAAAAGTTTAAACAAAAAAAAATCAGAAATCAGGCCTCAAAAACATCTTCAAAATTCGATGCTGAATTTCTCTAAAAAAAAAAAAATCCGAAATCGGTTAAGAATTGCCAGCTACAAGTTATTTTGAACCTCGTTTTTTTCATCCCACTGTGCGCCACCTTAAAAATAGAAAATTATTTTAAAAAATGGACCATCCTAATGTGGACGTTCCCTTCGTAGTATTAAGTAATATTAAATGTGTAAAATGATATATACAGCAATTGGTCAATTTAATTAATCATAGATTATCTATTTTTCGACGCCGCCCCCGCCCCCCTCGCCGCCGGGGTCACTCACCTGGATTCGCGCCAGAAACTGGCGCTGAATTAATTAATTTAAAAAAATTAATTAATAAGACAGTACTTTAATAAATAATCTGGACCGAAATTGCAAATTGCTAAAGGTGGAAACAGGTGTTCCTCTCCGCCTCCACGTGTTTGCAATAATCTTTTTTTCTCCGCAGACAAACGCGGCAAGTGCATTCATTCAAAAGACGGGAGTCCCGCTAAAAATGTCCCGCCACGCATGAGCAGTGCGAAGACGCCTCTGATTGGTCCGTCAATTTCAAACACCGGCGTCTGTAACCGTCGTTCGAACACGCGATCTCATTCGAATCCCTCGAAAAATTTTTCTCTCTCTTCTAAGCGTCTCCGAGAATTCTTGATCCAACTCGTTATCTCTTTTTTTCCCCCACTCCCCAACACCCACTCGCTTAATTTCTTGTAAATTCCAAGACGCAAAATATTTGAATAGAATTAGGATTTTCTTATTCTATCGATTCAATTGATAGAATTTAATGAAATTCGTCATTACTTTATATGGCATGATGCTTAGTGAAGGAGAGATAGAAATAGAGAAAAAAGTGAGAGGGAAAAATCTATCTTGCTCTCTCTCCTTCTCAGGGCTGTAATATAATTACAGAAACCCTGATGCGAAATTTTTTGTTTCATATTTTTCAGTTTTTGGTGTTATTTTTTTGTAAAAAGATCTACAAAAATGATTTGCTACGTTAATCGATTTTTTTAAACAAAATTTGAGATACAATTTTTTTTTTAAATTTTTGAAAACTATTTTGTACTGTTTTTCCTATGAAAATGCTACCACCGCTAATTTATGACCCAAAAAGTGGCTAATGTTCTTTTGAATTCAAAAGAATTCGATAGAATTTATAAAAATTTCGGGTGAATTTTAACGAATTCAGGATAAACAAAAAAATACACTGAAATCAATAAAATTCGAGTGAATTTAGAAGAATTTAAAGGAAATGAGAAGAATTCGGTAAAATTCATTAAAATGAATTGAAAAAGATTAAAATGAATTCATAAAAATGCAGGTGAATTGAAAAAAATCAAGTAAATTGAAAAAATCAATTGATTCATCACTCAGCTGAATAAAAAAAATATTCCACTGATTTAAGTAAAATTGCAGTAAATTTAGAAGAATTCAAAGAAATTCAAAAGAATTCATTAGAATAAAGAAGAATTCAAGGTGAGATTGAAAGACTTATTGGGAATTAGGAAAAATGATAAATAACAAGTTTTAATCCAGTAAATTGAGTAGAATTGACGGTTTAAAGAATCAGGAGAAATGGAAAGAATTCCATTTTTTTCAAGAATTCAGAAAAAATTAATAAGAATTCAAAATGAGTTGCAAATTAATTCAAATGAATTGAAAAAATCTAAAATATTCCACTGATTTCAGTAAAATTGAAGTGGATTCAGAATAATTCAGGGGAATTCAAGAGACTTTGATGAAATTCATAAGAATTTGAAAGAATATAAAAAAACAAAATTTTGAAATTTAAAAAATTTCCTTTGAATTGACTTATATGGGAGTGAACAGAATTCAGGGCGAATTCAAAAGAATTATGATAAATTAAAAAAATTAACACAAGCGAAATAAATAAAATGCAAGTGAATTTAGAGAAATTTAAGGGAATTGAGAAGAATTAGATCAAATTCATAAAAATTCAAGTGAATTGAGCAAAATTCTAGTCAATTGAAAAAAGACTCCAGAGTGAATAAAAAAAAATACAAAAAATTATTTTAAATCAATGGCGAAGAATTCAACTGAATTCCAAAGATAGCTGGGTCAGTGACGAATAAATTAAACTGAATTAAAAGCATTTTTTTAGCACCCAAAATACTCCATTGATTTCAGTATAAATGGAGTGAATTCAGAAGAATTCAAGGAAATTCAAAAGATTGATAAAATTTAAAAGAATTTCGAAGAATATATTTGACCAAAAATTTCAAAATAAAAAAATTTCATCATATTGAGTAAAGTGGGAATGAACAGAATTCAAGTGAATTCAGAGGAATTTGACAAAAATGAGAAGAATTCGATGGAATTCATAAAACTTCAGAGTCAATTCCGAATAAATTCAATTGAGTTCACAAAATTAAAAAAAAAATCAAAAATATTTCACGGATTTAAGTCAAATTGAATTGAATTGCGAAGAATTCAAAGGAATTCAAAAGAATTTAATAAAATATCTGAGAATTCAAAGTGAGTTTGAAAGACTTTAGGGTGAATTAAAAAAAACACACACTAAATGTTTTTAAAACCATTCAATTGAGAGTGAATTTAGAAGAATTCAAGTGGATTCAAAATAATTCACCGAGAATCAGTAAAATCAAGAGAATTACAAAAAAATCGAACATTTTTGAAAAGAATTTAGGATTAATTAATAATAGTTTCGGGTGTATTCCGAATGAATTCAATTATGTTGGAAAAATAGATGAAAAATATTTCACTGATTTTAGTAAAATTGAAGTGAATTTAGAAGAATTGAAGAGAATTCAAGAGACTTTGATGGAACTCATCAGAATTTGAAAAAATAAACTGAACAAAATTTTGTAATACAAAAATTTTCATCGAATTGAGTAAAGTGGGAGTGAACAGAATTCAGGAGGAATTCAACAGAATTAAAGTAAATGAAAAAAATGAAAAACAGCGAATTAAATAGAATTCAAGTGAATTCAGAGGAATTTGATAAAAATGAGAAGAATTCGATGAAATTCATCAAACTTCAGGGCCAATTCCGAATTAATTTAATTTAATTCACAAAAATTAAAAAAATCGAAAATATTCCACTGATTTCAGTCAAATTGGATTGAATTGCAAATAATTCAAAGGAATTGAAAAGAATTTGATAGACTATCTAAGAATTCAAATTGACTTTTAAAAACTTCAGGGTGAATTAAAAAAGCACACACAAAAAATGTTTTCAAATCCATTCGATTGAATTTAGAAATTGAATTCCAAGAAATTCAAAATGTTTTGAAAAGAATTAAGGATTACTTAATACGAGATTCGGGTGTATTCCGAATGAATTCAATTATGTTGGAAAAATAAATGAAAAATATTTCACTGATTTTAGTAAAATTGAAGTGAATTTAGAAGAATTGAAAAGAATTCAAGAGACTTTGATGGAACTCATTAGAATTTTGAACATAATTTGGTGATACAAAAAAAATCCATCGAATTGATTAAAATGGTAGTGAACAGAATTCAAGACGAATTCAAAAGAATTCAAGTGAATTTAAAAAAAAGAAAACCGAACGGATTGAATAAAATTCGAGTCAATTTAGAGAAATTTATGGAAAATGATAATCTTTTTTGATGACATTCATAAAAATTCAAGTGAATTAAAAAGTAATTCAAGAATATTTCAGCAATTCGTTGAATTCACTAAATTTGGAATGAATTGAGAAAAACTCAAGGGGCTTCAAAAGAATTTGATGAAATACCTCAGAGAAAAGTCTATTGAATTGAGTAGAATATGAATTTAGAAGAATTCAAATGAAATAAAAAAATGCAGGGTAAATTAAAAAAGTTAAAGAGAATTCCAAAGAATTTAAAGAATTGAAAATAATACAAGACAAATTAATAAGAATAGAGAGTGAATTCTTATGAATTAAAAAAAAATTAACCTAAAATATTCCATTGATGGCAGTAAAATAGGAGGGAATTTAAGAGAATTCGATGATATTTATACGAAATGAAAGTACATTAAAAAAAATTCAAGTGATCAGTAAACAAATTTTTTAATTAAAAAAATATCCATTGCATTCTTTGGATTTCAAGAGAATTTGACAGGAATTCAAAAGAATAAACAAAAATTAATAAAAGAATTAACTATAGTGATATTTTATTTCAAAAAGTGACTAAAAGGTGCTTTGAGAAAAAAGTGACTAAAAGTGACACAAGCGACTCTGTGGCAATCCTGCTAAAAAATGTGTATAATTTAAAAATATTAAACAAATTATGCGATTCAATTAAACTTCATTGAATTTAAAAAAAGTCCCAGTGCTGATTTTAATGTTAAAATATCGAAAATTTGGTATCAAGCTAAACAAAATAGATATTTTATCAAAATAGAATTAATTATGCTAAAAAAAAACTCTGTGAACGAATGAATTAATAGAAAACATACAAATTTCATACAATTAATAATATTATCTCAATTATCAGCTGAACGGAAAAAAAGTTTAATTAAATTTTCTTTTAATATCCCCAAATTAATATTTACGGCCCTGCCTTCTGAACACATTAGCATAATACGTTGGCCAAGATAGGACTTTGGCGCGCGTTTTACCGCGCACATTTTCCGCGCACCAATCGGATTTAAACTTAAAATCCATTGGAAGGGACGACCTCGTGGTTGCAAACCGTTCCCCACCCCCAGCGTTATTCTCGAAGCAGAACACGACCGGCCTTCCTCCGACGAGGATCACCGAAAAGTGCTTTCGATCTTTACACCCATTTCGAAATATCGATCACGAGTTAAAAAAGTACACGTGTCAGTTCTACTTTTCGGTTCTCCATTTTTTTACCGCCTTTCCCACCAGCACTTTTTTCCGCAAAGGCGCGTTTTTATTCGAAAATAGAATTAAAACAAAAAAAAAAACGCGCGAACAGTTCGGGAAGTTTGATCCGGTTGGCGGGACCTGGTTTTTGAGCGTTTGTTCAAATTTTTCGGGAGGACTAAATAAACAAAAAAAAGGGAGGCAAAATGTTGGCGGCGGCGGCGAACGCGCGTTGTCATGAGTTGCACTTCACAGTTCTGCCCCCGGCGGTAAATAACAGAATACCTCGGTGCCTTTTCGGTTCTCCAAATCCCGCGGATACCGCCAATCTTCTCAAGGATGCCCTGGAAGTGGAACGAACGAGATTTCAATCCAGGTGGGGCGTGGATCCAACATCCGAAAATGATAAGGAAAATATCCTCACCAGGTACGAAAAGGTCGAGAGGTCGCCGAGGAAAAGGAGTTATCCCTACTTCAGACAGTCGAATATGCATGGTAAGTGGAAATTTTGATTGATAACTATTTCAAAAAGAAAAGATTTTTTCCCTGGTACCGAATTTCGGTGCGCCTTGCCCTCCCGTTTCCAACCTCCCTCGCAAGTGTTTTTCTGCTGTGGTCGCCGAAATTCGGTAACAAATCTAGCCTCACTGTACCCACCGAATTTCGGTGCAAATTATCCTTTTTTTTTAGTTTTGTCGGGACGAGTGTTTCACCGAATTTCGGTGTTGTTTTCCAGCTTCCCTGCACTCGAGGAAAATATTTTTTTCTATTTTCACCGAATTTCGGTGAACCTTGCCACAGACAATTTCTGAAATTTCTAGTAGAATCTAAATCTCTGGTGGTTATCAGTTTTTATCTATTATAAGGAAAGATAAGATTTGCCAAGGCTTAGGGTAGCTCTGCTTATTCAGGCCCTAAAACCACGTGGTCTTGCCGCGTCGCATCATCTCGAAAAACGTGCTTTAGCATTTTTTTATTTTTGAAAAAATACCGATTTTTTGGCAATTTTGGTTTTAGTTTTTAACAAGTTTCGATTAAATATAGTTAGTTTGTTTAATTTTTAATATTTTAAGTGATGAATTTGCTCTTTTAGGATTTATTCTGTGGGGGGATTTTTTTGGGGATTTTGTGATTAATTTTAATTTAATTAATTTTGAGAAGTTATTTTATACTTTTCTAAATGTGCAGGATAAAATTTTGATGTAAATAATTAATGTGTAGTGTAATTTCAAAGTTTAGGGATTTTCGCGCGCTTTCTGATGCAATGAGATTAATTTTGATTATATTATTTACTTTCATAATATTGGATAAATATAAGAAATTATATCAGGAAAAAGTATTTTTGTAGAAATGTTTCTTTAATTTGTTTAATTTTTCATCATTTAACTGAACAATTTGTTGCATTAGAATTTATTATGTGGGAGTGTTTTCGCGCTTTTTTTTTATGCAATGAGAATAATTTTGATAAAATTATAAACTTTTATACAATTTGGTAGATATTAAAAATTATATTAGAAAAATATGTTATAATAAGAATTTTATTTGATATATTAATTTTTTAATAACTTAATCTTCTAGGTGATTTCGAAATTTCGGTTTAGTCGAAATAATCCTAGAAGATTTGAGAATTTCGTTAATTAATCAAAAAATTCTTTAATTAATTTGATTTCTGAATTGTTTAAATTTCTTTGAATTCTTAAAAAAATTTAATTCACCCACAGGACTTAAAATCATCTTAAATTCTTGTGAATTTTTTCCAAATTCTTGATTCTATTTATCAGAATTTTAAAATTTTTTAATTTTTTGTAACATATCTTGAATTTTCATGAATTTCATCAAATCCTGCTCATTTTCTTCAAAATTCTCTAAATTCACTAGACTTCCAATTAATTTTATTTAATTTTTTACTTCTCTTCATATTTTTGAATTGTTTGTAATTTATCTTCAATTTTCTTCAATTCAATGGAAATTTTTTAAATTCTGCTCAATTATATTTCGAATTCTAATGAATTTCGTCAAAACTTCTCGAATTTACTTGAATTCTAAATTCACACAAATTTTAGTAAAATCAATGGAATATTTTGAATTTTTAAACTCATTCGAATTAATTTCGAATTTCTCCTATAAATTCTTTTTAATACATTGGAATTTTCTGGAATTCTCTCAATTTTTTTTAATTGTCGCGGAATTCTTTCGCAATCTTCCAAATTCACTCAAATCTGCTCAATTAAATGATTAAATTTCTTTTAATTCGCTCTAAAGTCTTTCAAACTCACCTTGAATTCTTAGGCGTCTTGACAAATTTATTTGAATTTCCCTGAATTCTTCTAAAATTTACTACAATTTAGCTGACACCTGTTTGATTTAAAATTTGATTCAATTCAGTTGCATTTTTTTCAATTCACTTAACTTCAAATTTCCCTTAAATTCCTCTGAAATCATTCGAATTTTATAAAATTCAATACTTTTTTAGTTCATCCTGAATTTGTTAAAATTCGCCTGTAATTTTTATAAATTTTATCGAATTCTTTTGAATCATTTGAATTCATTTCGAATTAACCCTAATTCTTATTAATTTATCCTGAATTCTTTGGAATTCTCTTGATTAATTAACTCATTAAATTATTTTGATGATTTATTTTTATGAATTTCAACGAATGCTTCTTATTTCCCTTAACTTCTTCTAAAATCTCGAATTCTATTAAATTTAAAAAAGAAAGATTATTCATGAAAATTAGTCACCTCTAATTACTTTTTGGGTTGAAAAGTAGCCTTTAAAAATTTCACAGAACTTCAGTATCTAATTATTTAATTCCACAATCTAAAAATCACGAAAAGAATATTTTGTTAATCCAAGAAGTCAAAATTTAAAAAAATCTTCCCTCAAATACTAAAAATAATCCTATCAAATAAGCAATTTTTTATTCAAGAACTTCAGGAGCGACAAAGAGGTAGAAATCTCCCAATAAACTTCTAATCGTTTCATTTAACTTCTTAACTTCCAAAAGGCCATAAACCATGTTTTTTTTTCTTTTGAAAATCTTCAAACCCACACAAAAGCCTGTTGACAAAAGTCAGCAGTTGGGGTCCCGAAATTGGTAAATCTTCTTTGCGTGAAGTTAAAGATTCGTCAATTCGTGGGCGAAGCCAATCATTAGAGCCGGCGGTGGTCACTTTTCAAGACTTTCCAAGAGGCACGCCGACCTGCTCGTTTTGGCGGGAAATAGTCAACAAGTTTGACGGGAAATCGTGACCAGGCGCAGGCGAGTCGCGTGGCCTGAACCTGTTTTTCTTTATATACCTTTGGCCCTCTTTCCCTTTCCTATTCACTCGGGCCGGAGTCCCCTTTTCTGTCTCCCAGGGCCCAGGCTCGGGGCCCACCTTCACCCCCTCCCAGTTTATTTTTTCTCTCTTCTTCTCTTCGCTTCGCCGTGCCGATTCTCGATACGGTCCCACCACTTCGCTTCTCGTCTTACGCTTCAAAATCCTAAGCCTTCGGTCAAGTAGCTACCGTTTCCTCATGAAAACCTCATGCCTGTTTGTGCAAAAGACGCCACCAGGACATTTCTATAGATTTTTTTTTCTGGGCCTATTCAATCTTTCGAAAAATGAAACTGTTGAAATTTCAATGCAAAAAAAAAGGGGAATAGGCTTAAGGTAGTTGTTCCAAAAATCAAGTCTCTGGAAAAAAAGTCCCTGGGGTTTTAAGAATTGAATTGGCAGGACTAGTATTTTGAAAAAAATTACTGATTCTACTTTTTTTTTCGCTAATTCAACTTTTTTTTCACTTTTATTTTAAAAGATTCGGAGGAGTTTCATGAGATTTAAAAAAAATTTAGTAAGATTATAGCAAATTTCAGAAGATTTAAAAGATTTCGCGGAATTTTACAATACTTGCGCGATTTATAGGATTTCAAGGGATTTCAAATTTTTTAGGAATGCCAAGGGATTTTCAAGAACTTTATATGATTTTTCAGGATTTCAGAGCATTTAAAAAATTTCAGCAATTTTGAAAGATATTAGAGATTACAAGCTAATCTGCTCC
The DNA here is from genome assembly GCA_932178445.1 of Andricus quercusramuli. Lineage (NCBI taxonomy): Eukaryota > Metazoa > Arthropoda > Insecta > Hymenoptera > Cynipidae > Andricus > Andricus quercusramuli. The sequence continues at coordinate 44,381 of CAKNXH010061483.1, forward strand.
CCTCAGGTGAGGCGACTTGGTCTTTTTAGCTTGGTCTGATTCCGTATTGAAACCTTTATCATGTTTCTTTGCTATTTGCGAAGAATTTTTCCAATCAGTATTTCGTAGGATTTGAGAAAAATTCCAAGTATTTTAAAAAGGGATCCAGTATGTGACTGATGTTTAAAAGATTTCAAGGTCAAAAGGATTTCACTATTTTTCTAAATTTATGCTACTATTATTGACACTATTTTAAATTTCTCAAATAGTTTTAACAATGGTTTTTATTCAAAAAGTAAAACTCTCAAAATGTAATACAAAAAAAAACAATTCGGGCTCGAGAAAAAAAATTTGTTCCATGATAATGATAAATAATAATGAACTATAAAAAATGAAAAACAACTTCTTTGAGCCAGTTAAAATATTTTAAACATGTACCAGCTTTTTTTTAAATTTAATTAATTGCAAATTAAAAAATGTCTTACATGTACTATTGTACTTACTAATATTACTTTGATAAACCATACAAATTTCCTTAAATTTGCAACCAACATCCTATAGCTAATTAAATTACAATATATATAGCATCGCAATGTAATTTTCTTCTGCTGCAAAACTCTATTTGCTACAACTCGAAATTATCTTTTATCTTTTTTAAATTGGAGAACATACAGCAAGCTTGCATCTTGCAATAAGAATGTTGGAGCAAAAAGCAAATTATATTGAACAGCCATAAAAAAGTCTGGTCAGAAATGACTCATGCCTGTGAATCACGCGAAGGTTTATGGAGAGTATACCTATATAGTACATCCCATATCTAAAGGGCCCTGACTCATCTGAGGGCACTTTCTATGAGCATGCCGGAACACGATCGCATTCCCCGCATGTCTTCCAATAATTTTGCAATCTTATTCCAACCCCAGATTTTTTACGAGATTTTTAAATTCCGAGGTTCCGCTTGGTTGCGCCCTCTACGAGGGCCAACGGTTTCTGGGTCTCAAGATCCGTCGGCGATAGGGACGCCGATAAAATCGGGGATTCCCAAGCCAACGTCGCCTCTAATTTAGTCGCATCCTGTGATTCATCCTGGAAAAATAAACCGGTGGGAACCCTTTCCAGATTTAGGAACTACTTCCTATAAATCATTTACTCAAATCTTATCGCTTTCAACAGTTAGTAATAAAAAGGTTTATTGATCATTACAAAAGATGGTAGCAATTACCTACAAATAAATTATAAGAAATCCATTACTCCTTTAAGAGAAAAAAATGTAATTATCAATCTTTACCGGGAAAGTAAAGATCTTCTTGGAGGCTGCAGACATCAACATCATGCGGTGCCTTTTAACTATTTTATACAAATATTTTGTAACATTAATTTAATATAAATAACATAGAGAAAATATGTATTGTGAAATCTTATAGTTATCCTATCAATAGTTTATTGAAACTCTATCAAATTTTATTCGCACCAGAAATGTATGAAATCCTATTTTGCAGAACCTGAAAGATTTCTATTGAGCATTACTTGAAAAAAAGTTATGAAGTCTCTGACTTCATGACGAAATTGACAAAATTATTAAATCTTTAAAAACATGAATTTTAGAAGAATATTAAACAACTTGAAGTTTTTAAACGAATTAATCAAAATTTCAAGGAAAATTTGAAGATCTATAAGTGATGGAGATGAGGGATAGAAATCTCAAATAATAATCAATGATGTTTTGTCGAACTTCGGAATTTAATTTTAACTTCATGTCCTGATGAGGAAAACAAACCTGTTTTCGAAACGTTGGCAGCTGAGATGCAATAAAGGTTTTTAACATCAAATCTACTTTTTTCGTCTGAAGTATTTCAATTTACCACATATATATAATTTTTATAAAGTTATATTACTCAAACAACATCGCTCTAACACCAGCATAAATCTACCAAAATATTGTAATTAAAACACCACCAAATCTTATGCAAGAAAAAGAAGGTTTTGGAACATACGATTTGATACAAGTCCTGTGTTTGATAGAAATTTTCGAAATTGTGGAAGATCGGATATGATACATGTTCTCTTTGGATAAGTTAGATGTTATTATTTGTTGGTATACTGGTCCAAAATGTATTTAATGAAATTTCAACGTCTTCTAATCAATTTTATCACCTGGTCGACAACAAATAACATCATCTAATATCTTTGGATAAGATTTGATAAGAATCTCTTGCAAGAAAAGTAAAAAATTTGATGCATGATTTTGATTGAGGAAGGTCGCAGATTCAAATTCACAGTTTCCCGGTAAAGTGAAAAATGGCTCAGGTAGTCTTTCACGTGCGACCCTGAGAACCCGCATAAATGTATAAAAGATTGATAAATTCTGAAGCCCACCCTCACAATGGAGGTGAGACGAGGATTTTCTCTCGTTTTCACCATTGAAGGTGCATCCGATTGACAATATCTCGAGCGGAAAGTTAGTCCCAAGGCCCAGCTTGGAGTCCCCGGACAGGTGCTGCACGGCCTTCTGAAGGTCCCGGGCTCGTATCGCGTGGGCATGTCCAGGGTGCCTGATTTAATCGTGGGAAAAGACGTTCGAGCGAGTCCAAGTAAAGGGCAAAACAGGTGTCGCGAAAGGGCTCGTGCATTGTTTTGGTCGGTTGATTTTTAAGGGTCCGAACCCGCACTATTTATAAGATATAAGTGCACCGAGCTGGGAACATTGTCGGGCACTTGCTTATTCGCGTGGGAGTTCAAGTAACTGCCCGGAAAGGACAAAACTGTCCACTTGGTCATTTTCTCTGTCTTCAACCGTAAACTCTGTCATTTATCACTCATTAAACTAGGATATATGATATACGACCGTTAGAGTATTTTTCATGGGAACTATTCTCTGAGTACAGTCAGGGAATTTTATTGGTCGAGGAATTTAGAAAAAATATTGCAAACGTCGGGGAATTTCTGTAAGATTCTATAATTTTCAAGAATAATAAATTTGAAATTTTTTTATTTCGGTTATGAAAGATTCTATGTTAAAATTATTAAAAGATTCTGCTCTTATAATAATGGTCAGGGAAAGATTAGGGAATTTGAATATTACATTTTTCCGCCCACCCTGATGTAATATTCTTATTAGTAATTTATTCATATTTTATTTGTTTCTTTTTTTTTTTTTGTAGTTTTGATCTGACGATTATAGTTTTTAGTTACAATTTGTTGAAAATTCATAATATTTTGGTATTGAAAATTCAACTATGTTTTTTAAATTCTTCTTTTTAGTTTAAAATTGGATTTTTGGATTAAAATAAATATTTTTTGGTTTGGATGATTTATTTTTGGACTGAAAAATCTTTATTTGTTGTAAATTCGTCTTTTTGCTTGGAAAATTCCTCTTTTTGGATGAAAATTTAACTATTTTGTTGAAAATTCTTTTTCTTTTGTTGAAAATCATTTTTTTTTACTAAAAATTCAACTTTTATATTTTTTATTCGAAATTGATCTTTTTTTGTTAAAAGTTCAACTATTTATTTGAAAATTTAAGTATTTTGTTGAAAAGTTGTTTTTTTTTTAGTAGAAAAATAATTTTCTTGGATGAAAATTCGTCTTCTTGGGTTTAAAATTCATCTTTTGGTAGAAATATCAACTATTACATTTTTTGTGAAGAATTCATCTTTCTAGGAACAAAATTCAATTATTTGTTTGAAAATTCTATTACTTTGTTTAAAATTCATCTCTTTTGCGTAAAACTTCAACTATTTTGTTGTGAATGCAGCAGTTTGTTAAAAAATTAATTTTTTGTTTAAATATTCAACCATTTTGTTTAAAATTCACTTTCTTTGTTGAAATAGCAACTATTACTTTTTTTGATGAGAATTCATATTTTAGTTGAAAATTCAACTTATCGAGTTGACAATTCAACTGTTTTTAAAACAATTCGTCGTTTTAGTTTGAAAGTTGAACTATTTTATTGAAGATTCGTCTCTTTTGCTTAAAAGTTTAACTATTTTGTTGTAAATGCAACTGTTTGTTTAAAAATTAATTTGTTGTTGAAAATTCAACAGTTTGGTCAAAAATGCAACAGTTTTTAGTTTAATTCAATCTTTTTCATTCGAAACTTTGACTCTTTGGTTAAAATTTATCTTTGCTAAAAATTCGTCTTTTGGCTTTAAAGTTGATTTTTTATGGTAGAAAAGTATTTTTTTGTTGCAATAAATAAATTTAAAGTTTGTAAATGTTTATCTGGAATTTGATTGTTTTATCCTGCTCGTAAAAGATTTAGGGAAAATGAATAGCTTAGGAAAAACTTTTACTCAAAATTTGATAATTTAAAATTTAAGAAAATATTACAATTTGAACTACTTTTCCAGGGTGTCTAGCGGACCGGGAAACCGGGAAAAACCCTGGAATTTTATTGGACCTTGAAAAAACCGGGAAAACCCCGGGAATTTTGCTTATGACCGGGAATTTTTTGTATTTGATCGAAAAATCGACTTTTTTCTACTTAATTTTCTTTTTATTCCATTTCCACTTTATCTACAGTCGCAAGGTTCCTTCTTATGCTTATCCTAAGTACCTATTTATGTAATTTTTGACATTCTCATCCTAATGAGAAGGAATTGGTTTTATGTAAAATTTGTCTTAGTCGGGTTTCATCAAATACGTTTTGAGACCCACTAAGTCAGAAAAAAACGATTTTCACGAAGGTAAAATCTGTCTGTAGTCTGTCTGTATTCTGTAGTCTGTCTGCAGTCTGTGCACACTTTTTTAAGACCTAAAATCAGCTATTTTGGATCAAAATTCAAAAAGTTATAGATTTTCAAACTTTTTGAGACCATTTTTTTAAGAGCTGAAAATTCTATGTACCTACAAGATTATCAGAACAACTTTTTGAGTTTTCTTCAAAATATCGAACATTCAAATTGTATGCTCGAGCAGCGGGCAGATTTTTTCTATGTATATTATGTTGAAATTCCTATTTGTATGTACACATGGACTTCAAAAAGTCACAAAAAGACATCTAAAATTTGGTCGGGGGAAAAATATTTGACCGGGAAAAAACCTGGAAAAAACCGGGAAAACCCCGGGAATTTCAAATTGGCTGATCACTAGACACCCTGTTTTCCAATATCTTCTTAAAAAATCGACCGGGAGATAACCAGGAATTACAAATCATCCGTCGGGTAGACAGACACCCTGGTTAAATATTTACACATCGTTTTAAAACAAGCTTTTCCCTTTTTTTCCTCAGCATTGTTTACATTTTTTTGTACAATCCTAAGCCTGATCTGGGGGAAATATTCCCCCGGGAACCCTTACCTGGGCCTGATCGGCTTTTCCTCATGGGACCAAATCCATCCCTGTGTCCAAACCCCCGAGGGTCACATCAAATTTATTCACATTGTAAAAGTCAGCCGTGCTCGAGAAAAATGCTTTGAAAATTTGTTTTCATTGGCACGAGGAAAAAAAAACTTTCGAGTGTCAATCCACTGACTTTTGTGTCTGTGGGAACCAGACCGATCAAATCGGATTTTCAAAAATATTCATGTCTAAGGAGTGTGAGAAGATTTTTTCTTGAAAGGAAAATTATTTCTAAAAGCATAAAAATCGAATGATCGATTTTAAGACGATACAATTATTTTTATAGACTTGTTTATCCCATAAGTTTAATGACTGAAACCAGCAGCTTGAGGGCAATTTTCGGAATGGGTTGAAAAAGTTAGACGCGCCAATATTTTTTTGAAGGTACTTTTATCGCGTTTTTAATGTGGCTGGACTTATAGAGGCAAAAAGCGTTAAAAATTTTTCAAATGGCTTCCTCGGGATATAAGTTTCTTTCGATTATGGTCAGGAGCTTGACCCTAATATGCACTCTCTTACACATAAAAATAATGTTCGATGATTGTTTCACGCAAATCGTCCTGTAAAGATCTTTGCTGAAGAGAGATTACGATTTCTCGAAGTGCGTTCTCTCGCTGAGTTCAGTCAGTCGTAAAAAGTTAACTTCTCTCGCAAACGTTGGATTTTATGCGGATTCCACCAGTATACTAGTATACCAGTTTTTTAAGTTCGAAAGCCAATACTTAGGTCCCATGAATATCAACGGTTTGTTTTCATGCCCACACATTTCACATAAATGAAGATTGGAAAATCACGGTCTGCAGGTTATTATTGTAATTACAAGCGAATTCTTGTTTAACCCTTAATTATGGAAGATACTCTGTTGGTTAATGGAATTATTAAGAACTTAGAGTCTTAGAACAACTAAACTACTTTCGTGGTTTTGTACTTCCCAGATTTCTCTTTATTTCTTTGTTCCAAAAGGATGCAGCAGTAACGAATTGTAACTTTGGTCCGCTGTAGAAAATCGTGGCTCATAAGTTCATTTGGTTCTAGTCAGTAAATTTTTCAAGCCACAAATAAATTTCGCTTCGGATATTTCTTGGACTTCGCGTCCCTATTGCAGCTCTTTTTCTTCGTTACCTTTTGCGCAGTACATTTACACGAAGAAAGGACGAGAATTTTATCGATTTTGATTTTCTTCTTCTTTATTCTCACCCCAGCGACTTACTGGTGCATAAATCGAGGGTGAATAAAGAGAACCGATCTCGATTCACGCTATCGTTTCTTAAAGTGAAAGATGTACATTGTCATATTGGAGACAGGACGAATGGAAAAACTTGTTGGTTGTGTTGAGGTGGTTTTGTTGGCATGGTGGAGGGCTGCTGGCAATAGGAACAGGGCACCGACTTTCCAGACAAAAATCATATAATAGAGAAAAGAAAAAGAATTTCGTATGCTTTCGTGGTGGTAGTTTGATGTCGAAAGAGCGCGACTCTTTCGACAAAGGATCTGAGAAGAAAAGCTTAGGTGCCTCCTTTATAGAATGTCCAATCTCACGTGGGATTTTCATCCACACAGACAGGTAGACAGTTTCCAGACGAGGCCTTCCTTGTCCCGCAGGGTCGCCGCATCTGCACTTTTCAAGGATGAAATATGTAATTTATTCTTTGAAAATCAAGAATAAGGGAAGGTTTCTCAAGTTTAGATAGAATTAACATTTAAAAGAATGGGAATTTCCCTCAAAAGCTTTCTCTCCTTTTCAAAAGAGAAGTTTCCAATACTCAAAATTTTGGATGTAAAATATGAGACTATTAATAACTTGTAAGATACTTTGTCTCTTATGGGCAAGTTATATTCTGAAGAGATGGTCTTAGTGCTCTCCTTTGAAGGAGTAAGGAAACAGATGTTCTCGAGGGAATCTCGTCGAATTCGCCGTAGATCATTCACGAAGCCAGTTTCGCGCGCCATATGGCGTTAACCGTTGGCGATTCGCGAAGGACCAAATAAAGGATTTTTCAGAGTACAACATATGGTCATGGTCACTTCAGAATGTAGGTTTACAGTCTTAAATTGCTAACGAGAATAAATAATTATACATTAATCTTTCTAAACTCTCGTCTTTGTAAAGAATTCGGGGTGGCAGCGGTGAGATGCCCACTACTTGGTTTGCCATAGTCACTTCAAACAGGAGAAGTTTTTATATCCCTAAATTACTAAGAAGAATAAATAATTATGGAATCATTTTTCTTTTAAACTCTTGTCATTGTAAAGATTTTAGGGTGGCAGCGGTGGGATGCGCCCAACTATTTGGTTCTCTATTAACTATTATTAACTATTAAATTATTATAACAAATGTATGTCTAGTAGGTATATCTTGGTGAGTTCATATGGTCATGCTCACTTTAAAATGTACAAGTTCTTTAAAATTCTCATTGTCAAAAATGTAGGGTGGCAGCGGTGGGATGTCACATTGAGTTACAAATAACACATTTCAACAAAGCCTACTATCGGCGCAAAAATTATAGGCATCTGCCTTTGAAGCTTAACA
>CAKNXH010061484.1:0-10796 GCA_932178445.1 Andricus quercusramuli
TGTACCTAAAGATCGAACTATGTGACCCCGAAGGATTTTGGTATGCTAAAACCGAATCCGTTATCCAAATTTTTCCTATACCTCAGGTTTCTGAGATTTCCTAACCTGAAAGTGCAAAAATGGCTATTTTTAGCCATATTTGAGGCAATATAACACGATCAACAATTTTTTCTTCAGTTTCTCTTCGCCTTGCATTATTCCGCAATGCATTGTGGAACTGAAATGGTTACTGTGTGATATCTCGGAGAAAAAGATCGGTTCTGGATGATCAGAAATGGAAATTGAAGATAAAAAGGAATACTAAACGGTTGCGTTAGCAGTTTTTAAGGACAAAAATGGCTGATCGTGTTATATTGCCTCATATATGGCTTAAAAAAAACCATTTTTGCACATTCAGGTTAGGATATCTTAAAAACCTGACGTATCTCCACTAAAAAAAAAGTAAGAAATCGTCACAAATCGTCAGAAGTTCTGACGATTCCTGAACATCCTGAAAAATTCCTGAGGAGTCTGGCGATTTCTGAAGATATGCTAATTCACATCCCATCAGGTAGCTCATCGGCTAGGACCGCAGGTAGGCAATCCAAAAGGATTAAAAATTGAGGATAATTTTTTTTTCAATGTTGCATATACAGATTCAAAAGTTAGAAATTCAGAATCTACGGGTTTCGACGATTCCAGATACCTGCAATTTTTTCTAAAAAATTTTAAATTAGATCAAATATAATGTATCTTGTAAAGACAAAGAGATATGTCTCAAAACGGACAAAATTTTCAGATTCACCTTCAAAGTCATTCAATATATAAATATTATTTATTAATTATGAGTTGTCTTAGAACTACCCATTGGTCATCAGAAATACGTTTTCTTTAAAGAAACATTGAGTTAAAAAATACTTGGCCGAGATTTTGTAACCAAGATCCAAGTGCATCGATAGCGAAATGAGTTAGAGCACGCGGTAGAATACACAACTTTAGGTAGTATCGGTAGGGTTCGAATCCTCAGCGAGTTAGATTTTTCAAAGCGTTGAAGCGTGCGACTATATGTGTAAGCGTCCGTATTGGCGAATTGTGTACTTAACAACTATAAAAAATGAAGATTATATAACAATAAGTTAGGATATAACTTTTTTTTTTCGTTCAGAAATCGTACCTAATAAGATCCAATTAGAAAGTTCACAATTACCTAACAGAACACCACATAGAACCAGAAACAAAACCCACTTTCGAAAGTAATAGGGACTGATAGAAACCACATCCTCTTAGGTTTCAATTGGGCTTCTAATAGGCATTTTCCTAGGAAATACAAACTACATCAGATCCTAATAAAATCCCATTAGGAAGTTTAAAATTACTAAATATGAACCACACAGAAACCGGATTCAAATCCGCTTAGGTTCCACTTACGTTCCGCTTAGAAACCTATAGCTAATACGGTACGAGTGCCGAATACAGACATATTAGATCCTAATAAGATCCAATTAGAAACTTCACAATTACCTAATAGAACACCATATAGAACCAGGAACAAAACCCACTTTCGAAAGTAATAGGACCTGATAGAAGCCACATCCTATTAGGTTTTTATTTGGATTCTAATAGGCATTTTTGCTAGGGCATGTAACTCTATTAATGCTGACTAAGGAATATCGTACTCAACTCTGTCAACAACAATAGTGTCCAAAAAGCATAGTAGAATTGTACATCAGTGTCTGCTTGTACCAAAAATTTGTTTATCAACACCGCTGGATTGAGTACACTAGTCCGAGACTGCAGCGTTGCAGCCGTGCATTGTTTAATAACCATGTCTGCACTACCCGCTTAGCTGCTGCGCGGCACAAGCATTCGACTGGAATGCCGCTCTTTAAATATTCATAACTCGCGAACCAGATGAGTGTCCATCAAGTTTTTTTTTTGAAATGAAAGATAAAAGAAAAAGGAATATTATTCTAAGAAAAAATTAAAAATTAAAAATACCGAAATTCGTCAAAAATCGAATCAAAAAATTTTTTTGAGTTTTTTTTGGTGAAAATTTGGAAATTTTTTTTTATCCATATTTTATATAAAACAGCATCTTGTTTCATAAAATGCCTATAAGTTTCATTGCAATCCGAAGAAAATTGTCGGAAATATTACAATTTAAAAAAATGTCGACCTCAAATTTCAAAATGGCGTCACGCCCAGAATTTTCAAAATTTTTGAAAATCCTACGGCCGAAAAACATTACCCATAAAGTATTACAACAACACTGGGTTTCATTAAAATCGATGAGTTGGCTGCCAAGATTGATTTTTTTGACGTGGAAAGCGTCTAACTTAGTAAGTGTTAAAAATATTTTGCTAGCAAATGGTTAGACTGTCTAGTATATAAACCTCGTTTAACTACGTTAAAGTTGTTTACACTTTTATTCATGTTCTACCACTTTACACTTTTAAGAGAAATTTTTGTATTCTACAACTTAACTTTTACAATAACTCTACAAAATACAAGGAATTCAAGGAAAAACGTGTCATAGAGTTGATTTTTCTTAGTAAAAACAGCAAAGTTGGGAAAAATTATGTCACACTTTAATACAACTGAGAAAAATCTTCTCTGTGGTTCTACGAGGTTTTTGTTCCATCACTTATATTTCTATCTGGTTCAACGAAGCCTTGCGTATAGGGGTCTTACTTTATTCAAAATGATTTGTATAACTGATTTCTGCAGTATTTAATAAGTTATGAACTTTGTTCATGTTACTTTTCAAGGAATTGGACTGAAAAAATTTAATTCCTCTGGAATTTGAAATGAAAATCTGTCTACGGTGTTCACAGTTGTTTTTTTTATTATCCAAACTTGTTAAAAATAGTAATTAATCAATTTCGCGAAAGGTATAAATCTATTATTTTTAATACTGCGATGCGCGTTTATATTTTTTTAATTCAATACCCTTTTATACTTTCCGTAAAATTTTAAGTTCTGAATTCATATTAATGCTTAGCCTAACACATTTTCAGATAGCATTAAAAGGGATTCGAAGCTCGTCATTTCTGGCCGCTCTTTAAGGAATACAAAGGGGAGGACAAAAAAGGTATTTGTAGGGATTGATGCTTTCCCATACTTTTTTATGCAAGCCTTCTTACCTGGCATAAATCGCAATAAACAATGTGTATTTTCCGAAAATTAGACAAAAGAACACGTGTGAGTTCAAAATCATACAAAAGAATTGATATAATGTGTTATAATGTATAAAAATTCTGCTCGGTGGGTTTCTGTCACCACTACGCAGCGCGTCCTCGGGTTGCGGATAGAGGAACGGCCCGTTAGGCTGAACAGCCCGTCAGGTTAGCTGCGAATACAAGAATAAGCAGCCGCGGACAGCCGATAGGAACCAGTCGTGGGTGTGGTGAGCCCAGCCTAAGATGTTGGCCTAGCACTGCCTAGCACTGGTAGAAAACACGATGACCATGGCTTGGGAGGACCCACCCATTCACGTTCATACGCAATGGGTGGGTCCTGACAGGCCGAGGTGCAGCGTGTATCCACCTAGAAACACTGCCCGAACCAAAACTAAAAATCTTGTAAGGGAAAAATCCTGCTGCCCATTGGACACCGCAGCGATGACACTGCCCGCAAGGGATGTGTGGAATGATTCGCCTGTATAGGGCCGAAGGGGTATTGATGCCAGTAGGCGCGCTGCCTTGCAGGGGGACGTTAGGATACGAGGATGAAACTGTAATGTGTCTGACGACAAGTTGACATGGTCCTTGTCAGAGTCGGAAAGCTCCCATATTTAGACCTAGGGAGGTATGGGGGTTATCACTCCTGGGACAGTGGACTTACCTACGATCGGAATAGGATCCTAACGTGCGGATTATCTTGAAACTACCATGGCTAACTTGCAAAAACAAAAAACTACAGTTAAAGATCTAAGGGTGGGAACTCTAAACGCACGTAGCCTAAGTACTGGCGGATTTAGCGAACTCATTAAGATAGCAAATGATTACAATACTGACTTAATAGCACTCCAGGAAACATGCTGGCCGGGCGATTTCGCGTCAATTTCTAAGGATAAGTATACTTTTCACTATGGGGGAGCTAAGGGGCGCGCACTGGGGACCGGTTTTCTTATTAATAAACGAATCTCGCAAGCGGTTATCGACATGCAATTCATTAACGATCGGTTATCATACATTGTACTGAAGGGTATTTTCAGCAAACAGGTATTAATCAATGTGCACTGACCCACCGAGGACAAAGACGAAGACACTAAAGATCTCTTTTACGAAACAATCGAGCAGGTTTTTGACAAGTTTTCAGCTTTTGACGCAAAAATAGTATTGGGAGATTTCAACGCGAAAATTGGAAAAGAACCGATGTATAGGCCTACAATAGGATCAGAAAGTTTGCATGAGGTCAGTAATGATAATGGAACTAGAGTAATAAACTTTGCAGCTTCAAAGAACCTCGTTGTCAAAAGCACATATTTCAAGCATAAAAATATACATAAGGCCACCTGGAGATCACCAGATGGTAACACTCACAATCAAATTGATCACGTTCTAATTGACAGAAGACGTCATACAAACATTCTCGATATAAGATCGTATAGGGGAGCGGATTTAAATTCAGACCATTTTCTCGTGATAGTAAAAATAAGATCTAGGCTAGCGATAACTAAGAAAACAAGCCGCACAGAGCCAACAGTTCGTTTCAATATAGATAAGTTCAAAACAGCAACAGAAACATTAAATTATCAAGTTGAGATTTCTAATAGCTTTGATGCTCTCCAAGAACAGAGAGACGATAACAATAATTACGAGGAGGACCCGGAAACCCTATGGAGCAATATAAAAAAGGCAGTAAAGACAGCCGCGAAACTTACGATAGGTTTAAAGAAAGTAACAAAAAGCAAACCATGGTATGACGAAGAGTGCAAACTCGGGTTTGAAAAACGTTGGAAGGCCAGACTAAGTAGTTTACAAAATAAGTGCGATCAAACACATAAGAAGTATCTCGAGATTAGTAAAAGTACAAATAGGCTCTATAGATCCAAGAAAAGGGAGTGGGAAAAGAATAAAATACTAGCAATAGAAACGCATAATAAACAGAATAACCCGCGCGAGATGTACAGGGGAATAAATTTTATAAGGAAAGGCTTTCAAAGTAGAACGGAAGTAATGAGGGACGAAAATGGCAATCTAGTAGCCGATGCGACAGAGAGACTGAATTTATGGAAAGAATATTTCGATAAACTATTAAATGTACGCGAAGCCCCCGTTGAAGTTAATCTCGGCGAAATCCACACTGCTGATCTATTAATTGATGATCCTGCTGATGTAGAAATAGAAATGGCCATAAAGAAGTTGAAAAATAACAAAGCCGCGGGCATCGATGACCTACCGGCTGAACTGATAAAAAATGGAGGCCCTTGCCTCAAAAGAAAAATTTGTAAATTAATACGCACAGTTTGGAAAACAGAACGCATTCCAGAGGAATGGAATGACTCTATTGTTATTCCTATCTTTAAAAAAGGCGATAAAATGAACTGTAACAATTATCGGGGAATTTCACTTGTGTCGTCGTGTTATAAGATCCTGTCCAATGTAATCTTAGGTAGGCTAACTCCTCTCGACGAGGAAATCATTGGGGATTACCAGTGTGGATTCCGCCGAAACCGATCTACAAGCGATCAAATGTTCACAATTAGACAACTGCTAGAAAAAAAATGGGAATTTAATGAAGCAGTGCATCAGCTATTTATCGATTTTAAAAAAGCTTACGACTCTATTATACGCGCGCGAATGTACTGGATCCTGGAGTTCTTGGGTGTGCCAAGAAAATTGGTTAGACTTGTCGAAATTTGCTTAAGCGGCAGTAGGGGAAGAGTACGCGTAAACGGAAGGTTATCTGAAGAGTTTTCGATCCGCGATGGTCTGAAACAGGGCGATGCACTTTCGTGCGTCCTTTTTAACTTAGTTTTAGAATACGTGGTTAGGCAAGTGCAGGCGAATCCGACCGGTGCTACCCTCAATGGGGTAATACAAATTCTTGGATATGCGGATGATCTCGACATACTAGGGGATGATAAAGAAACGGTAGCAAAAAATGCAGAAATCTTGATCACAAGAGCCAAAGATATTGGCTTGGAGGTTAGCGAAACGAAAACAAAATATATGACCGTCGTCAGATCTGAACAAAGTAATCAAGACGGGGATCTAACAGCCGGAAATATGAAATTCGAAAGGGTTAGCGAGTTTAAATACCTCGGGTCAATTATAACTAGCGAAAATAAGATTAAAACGGAAATCAACGCGCGATTGCACGCTGGCAATGGGTGCTATTATGCAGCAAACACACTATTAAAATCGCGATTGCTATCTAGAAACATCAAAGTAAGAATCTACAAAATAATAATAATGCCGGTCGTCATGTACGGGTGCGAAACGTGGGCGCTGACGAAAGGAGAGGAGAATAGGTTTAGAGTTTTTGAGAATAAAGTACTTAGAAAAATCTATGGTCCAAAAAGGGACGAAAAGACCTGGCGAATGGAGAAAACTGCATAATGATGAGCTGCATGCTCTCTACGGGTCAGCAAATATTAATAGAGTAATGAAAGCGCGTAAACTAAGATGGGCGGGGCATGTAGCAAGAATGGGAAATGAAAGAACAGTGGCGCAAGTTTTAAGAGGGAGACCGATTGGTAAGAGACCCTTAGGCAGACCGAGAAACAGATGGGAGAAAAATGTAAGGGATGATTTAAAAGAACTAGGACATTATTACTTAAACTGGATGGAGGATGCACAGGATAGAGATGTGTGGCGGTCTCGGGTTAGTGAGGCAATGAACTTTCGAGTTCGAACTGCTAATCTATAATGATAATAATGTATAAAAATTGAAGGAAAATGTCCATTCCCAAAAAATTGTACAAAAGTTTGTGAGTTTCAAAACCATAAATCATTTATGTGTCGTACCGTGTGCAAAAAAGTTAAATAACAAAAGCACATGCTTTCAGAAACTAACCAATTGTAATGGAAAGTTATAAATTACGTAGATGGTGAACACTTGTGAAAAAGATTTCCAAAAAATACAGTGACAAGATATAAGACTTCAGTTTTTACTACCTAACGGCTATTGGAACCAAAAAACCATTGTGGTATGTATACCATTAAGCCATTTCCCTTGCGGGGTAGGCGTAACACTACCCGATTCGGGTAGTGTTAGCACGCAGTACTCTTGAACGGTCACCCATCCAAGTACTAACCGCGCCCAACACTGCTTAACTTCAGTGATCAAACGAGAACTGGGTTTTTCAGCGTGGTATGGCCGTTGGAAATAATTGAATAATATTGTTGAATATATTTATTGATAATTGTTGGCTGAAATTGAAATAATAGAATGTTACCATATGAAGAGGTTCTCAAAATATTTTCCGCCTGAAGATGAAATAACAGGATACGAATTTTTTTTATTGGAAATAGGAAATAATCACTGATTTTGTGGGGGCCATAAATTAGACCTCGTAGCATTGATAACTTCAGACAATTCTGGAGCGTAAAAGCCCTGTAAAATCAGAAAAACTGTTTTTCTGAGGACCAGAAACACATGAAAAATTTTCCATGAAAAGCATGACCACCTCGTACAGGGTGTCGGTGAACGAATTTCAAAGAGTCGGCAGGTAGCCTTTACTCAGAGATACTGTAGTAAGTCAGGTACTGGTGACTCATTGTCTTACGAATTTACAGCTCTGTAGCCATTCATCTCATCTCCATTTCTGTTTAAACGTCTTGAACGTCAGAGTTTTTCGTGTTTCCGAAATCTTTGCAAGTGAAAATGGTTTTCGTAGAAGATATGATCCTTGCGCTTATCGAAATGAATGATCGTTTGACGGACGACGAGTGCATTTTCCACTTACGAAATATTGTGTATATGTGTACTGCGGATGAGATATTGCATATATCTCGTATGTTAACCTCGGGTAGTGCTTTGAGGTTAGCATATGACATACACATATATATGCAACGAAGTGGTCATTTGAGGCACCTCATTTTACAAAATTTGAGTAACTCGTTTTTATTTCATTAAGTGCAAGTGTGTGTAATGTGTGATTATGATAGATTATTTTTTGAAATTATAGGGACTAGAGATGCTTGGATGGAGGGTATTCTTCAACCTCAAACCCCGACCATGTTCCGTCGAATATTGCAGACTATTCACCTGGATTCGGTGATGATACGTGTTCCGATGGTGATGATAATCATGACAGTGAACAACATATAGAGGTCGTCTGGAAGAGGGGTATGTGGAAGCACTCGTAGAAGCAGTTGAAGATATTGAGGAGAATGATGAACAGGAGAAGGAGGAGGAGGACGAGGAGGAAGTGGATGAGGAGGCAGCAAAAGAAATAACCTACAAGGAGGAGGATTAAGACTACGATGAGGAGGATAAGAATGAGGGCAAAAGTGATGGAGGAAGTAGAACGGTCTCAGAACGTGAAGTTCACGAAAGCGTCCGGGATGACGTTCCGTCCATTTAAGGTGGAGACTACTCCAACTTTCGAAACAAGAGTTCCAGTAAGCTTTTTCTTACACCATTTTAATTTATTGTAAATCGAAAAAACTTATTTTCTTCCAACATTAAAAATTACCGGCTTAAATGAACTCTTTTTGAAATCATTGAAAAAATTTGAAATCTTTTGGAACTTTTTGAAACATGTAAAAAAATTTGAAATAATAAATAATCTTAATGGAATCATTGAAATATTTTAAAATCTTTTCGACTTTTTTTCTGTCTTGAAAAATGTTTGTGAAATCTTTTAAATATTAAAAAAAAATCTTTATCGAAATCTTTGAAACCTATGAAATATTTGAAAATCTTTCAAACCATCGAAATCTTTTCAAATCTTAAAAGTATTTGCGAAATCTTCGAAAACTTTATAAAATCATTGAAATGTTTTGAAATCTTTGTAATTTCTTCTGAATCTTGAAAAAAATTAAATATTTTAAAATCTTTGAAACCTTTGAAATCTTTTTGAAAAATATTTATTTTATTTCAATGTTGAAAATTATTTGCCTGGATGAAGTCCTAATGAAATAATTGAATAAATGTGGAACAGTTGGGAATTCTTTCGAAATCTTTGAAAGGTTAAACAATTTTTTGAAATCGTAAAAAACTTCTATGAAATCATTGAAACATTTCGAAATCTTTGTAATTTTTTCTATCTTGAAAAATCTTATGAAATCTTTGAAATATTAAAAAAAAATCATTATTGAAATATTTCAAATTTTTTAAAATCTTTGAAACGCCTGAGAAATCTTGAAACTTTTAGAAATATCAGGAAATCTTTTAAATCTGTCAAACCACCAAAATCATTTGAAATATCAAAAATATTTTCAAAATCTTTATAAAACCACTGAAATATTTTGAAATCTTTGTGGTGTTTTTTCTAAACCTTGAAAATTTCTTCAAATATCTTAAAATCTTCAAAACTTTTGAAAAATTTTCAAAAATATTTATTTTCTTCCAATGTTTGAAATTACCTGGTTAAATGAAGTCATTCTGATATGATTGACGAAATTTGGAAACTTTGCGAATTGTCTGAAAGATTTAAAAAAAATTTCAAGGGCATGTGCCACAGTCAAATACCTACATTACCGACCTCACTTTTCAATTTTCCGAATTTTTTTTTTAATCTAAAAACTTTTTTTGTGAATAAAATATCGGGTTGAAACTTTGGAAAATGTTTGCCCTTAAGTATTAAAAATCTCCATGAAGTCATTGAAATATGTTTAAATCTTTTTAATTAGTGTGATCTAGAAAAATCTGTGCAGAATTTTTTCAATATATATATATATATATATATATATATATACATTTTTCTTTAATATTAAAATCTCTGAAGCCTCTGCAAAAGCTTTCAAATATCTGAAAATCTTTGAAATCTCCAAAGCCATCGGAGTCTTTAAAAATCTTGAAAAAATTTTATGAAATCATTGAAATATTTTGTGATCTTTGTGATTTCTTTGTATCTTGTAGAATCTCGGTGAAATCTTTGTGATATTAAAAAAAAATCATTATTGAAATCCTTGAAATGTTTTAAAATCTATGAAACCTCTGCGAAATGTTTGAATTCTTGAAAATATTTGACATTTTTTAAAATCTTTTAAACCATCGGAATCTTATAAAATCCTGAAAATATTTTTGAAATCTACAAATTGTTTATATAGTTATTAAAATATTTTCAAATCTTTGTGATTTTTTTTTCTATATCGTGAAAAATATTTGTGAAATCTTTGAAAACTTCGAAATCTTTTCAAATCTTCGTAAATCCACATAAAACAAATAAATTTTCCACGAGATTTTCAACACATTTTTCATTCTATTCATGTGGGAAAATATTTTTTTTTTACTAAATAATATTCATATTTCACAGAAAACGAAAACCTAACAGATCTGGTTGATGTGGCCGATACCGAGAGGTTACGTCATCCCGAAACAGAGAGTGAGATGAGTGAAGAAGAAGAAATGATACAGAAAGTTGGAGATGACGCTGCAGCTACTGAGCAGTATCAGAACCACCAATAGCAGCAGCAGAAACATACAAGATGAAGAACAGCAATATCAACAACAAGAACAACAGCAATTTTTTTCCAAATAGAACGAGTCTAGTAAAGTAGCGTATCTAAATGAACACCCGACAATTGAGAATGTCTATTTACATCGATACAAACCCTGGCGAAAGTATCGGATAGGAATTCCTTCCGAACCAATCCGAAATCATCCGAATCATTCCGGAATCTGTATCCGAACCAATCCGA
>CAKNXH010061485.1:0-66604 GCA_932178445.1 Andricus quercusramuli
TTTTTTTTTAATTTTGTAAAAGCTGTAACTCTGGTAATTTGTTTTTCATAGAAAAAAGGTATTAGGATAGATTGTTCGTATTTTTAAATACTATGAACAGCCTCACATAGGATTTCTAAATTCTTGAACAAAGTGGTCTCAAAAATTTTGAAAATGCTCTACCTTTTTGAATTTTTATCCAAAATGGCTGGCCAACGAACTAAACTTTCATTTTAGGGCAGTAAAAGGGTATGCCAAAGGCCAATCTAATCTGTCAATTATTTTGAAGGTCATCGTACTCACAGACAGACAGATATACATGCAAACATACATACATACAGACATACAGACAGACAGACACGTTCGTGAAAACATGTTTCTTGGGTTCAGGGGGTCTCAAAACGTGGACATTCAACAAAAACAGAAGGGGTCCAACTTTACACCAATCTAATACCTTCTCTAATGAGATTGATGAGAATGTAAACACAAAAATGAAAAATTGAAGCCAAAAAACGCACGATATAAGCAAAGTAACAAAACGAAAAACGTTGCTTTTGGGAAGCCCTAACAAGATTATCGTAACATCCGTTTACATTTTCTTGAAGAATCAAAAATTTAAATTTTGATCGCACAAACGGTGAAAAATAAAAAAATTCCAGTTTGTGGTCAAACTATGCAAGATACGAAAGATGTGAAGAGACGAAAATTGTGCACCCAATAAAGATCTAAGAATTTGTTACTGATCACTTTTTGATAGGATACGTAGTTTTTTTTCTAACGTAAGAAATAACATTAATGATGAAATAATTGAATGTTTGGAAAAACAACACAGAAGGTACGGAAAAAAATTAAAAAAAAAAGTTGTTCATCCACAAAATATCTGCAAATTTGTTAATCATAATTTTTTGATAGGATTGAAAACTTTTTTTTTCATAGGATGCACACTTTTCTTGATCATAAAAACAAGAACATGAAAATATATCTGTTTTCACATCAATGCATATAATTATTATTATAACAAAATTAAGCCATTTCCCTTTCGGTGTAGGCGTGACTTGTTCGCTTGGAAAATAGTAGTGTGTAGGTGGGTATGCAGGTATGAGGTAGATAGGTATATAGGTGTAAGGTATAGACATTTTAGATTGATCTAAATTCTCGTGTTATTTATTTGAATGACACGTTTGTTCCGCAACGCTGCTCCGACCCAAGTTGCTGATCAATCTCTCTAGCGATCACCCCAAGTGAAGAGCCTCACAAAATTGTTATGTGTGGTTCCCCACTTGGGCCCATTAGTATCCAAGGTCTTTGTTTCAGGCGTCATTTACTCTACTCACATCCACTGTGAAAAAAAGTATTATTTTAGCGCTAATTTCACGTCTCAAATAAGAGTCGGAAAAAACATTCTCGAGTGGTAATAAAATGAGCCCGCTGGCGGAAACCGGGATTCATTTGTTCTACATTGAAAATAACAATAATTTTAATGGAATATGTTATTTTTGTCGACCAAGGTAATTAATTAATAAATTTTCTGCTGTTAAATTTTGTCGATTACTGGTCAAATAATTTCCTGGAGAAACGAGAAAAAATCTGCCTCAGCCCGGATTTGAACCAGGAACGCCACTATTCACGAGTGGAGCGCCACCGAGGTGACGCAGATAATTTCTCATCTCTCCTATATCACAGGCGATGCGAATCTGCATCTCATTGACCTGTGAATTTCAAGTGATTCATTCTAATCCGAACAAATTTCACCGAATCTGAATAATTTTAATGAAAGATGTTATTTTTGTCGACCAGGGTAATTAATTAGTTAATTTTCTGATGTTAAATTTGGTCGATTACTGGTCAAATAATTTTCTGCAGAAACAAGAAAAAATTATCTGCGTCTCCTCGGTGGCGTAATTGGATAACGCTCCACTCGTGAATAGTGGCATTCCTGGTTCAAATCCGGGCTAAGGCAGATTTTTTCTCGTTTCTCCAGAAAATTATTTGATCAGTAATCGACAAAATTTAACATCAGAAAATTAATTGAAAATAACAGTATGAGGTTCTCCTATTCAAAAACAGGACACCTAAAAAATGATACCTCAAAAAAAGAGATCTCTAGGTTTTACAGTGATCTTTTTATAAACTATTTGTCCGCACACTTTCCTGTCCTGGCATACTACTCTTGCTTCCTTCACGTCCATGCATTTTGTCATGCAAGCTCTAGCATTTTTATGGCTTCTTATGTCTCTTCGGATTAATGTCTCATTCACAGATTCTAACAATTCTTCCGGCGGTATACCTCCGGGTATTCTGCCATTTACTTTACCTTCATACACTTGTTTGGTCAGTCGTTCATCTTTCATTATTTCAAGATGACCGAACCAGCTTAACTGATTTCTTTCCCATCTGTCAACTATTGTCTCTTTTGCACCACATTCTTTGAGGATAATATAATATATAACATATATAATATATATGTATATAATATGTATATATGTATATATGTATATATATTCATCTTCTTAATACAAAATATTAAATGAATTGATTTTATAAGTTCCAATGATATATCAGCTTATACATTTCCTTTGAATAACTTGTTTTCACACGTCAAAAACCATATTTCCTCATTTTTCTTTCCTGTATAGAAAATCGGGTTTCTATAGTAAAACTAACTGACCTAATATCAATAGATTTTATTGAAGAGTGAGGAAGTTATCGTCATTTATATTACATTTGGAATCGATTTTTATAGTCCAAATTTTTTCATTAACTATTTTCATTTGAACTAATAATAGAAATAGTGATACCAATTATATGCATTATATTGTGTTGAGTATTATATATTTCTATTACTTTGAGACGAGTGTTTGATTAAATAAAAGTTTTCATTGAAAATGAAGTGAAATCTCACGAAAAACATCAACGATGCAAAAAATTCTGCCAAGTCAAAAGTCACCAGTACAAACAAAGTTTCAGACATCAAAGTTTGCCAATTAAGTCAAAAAGGTATCTAAAGATTTTTTTAATAATAATAATTTTCCCAGGATTTCATTTTTTGCCGTCTTAATACATTTTCGATGTTTCTGTAACGTTTCCAATTTGATATATTTCAAAATTTAAATATCTTTTAGACATGTTGGCAAATTTTGATTCCACAAACTAGATTGATTGTACTGATAACTTTTTACTGGATTTGGTTCCAGACTTCTGCAAGCCATGCCCGACACCGGCATCAAATCCAAGTTCCAGTGTACATATAACTATAACACATAACGAATTTCTTTAATATTTTTTTTCTCAGATCATGTCAATTCGCGCCACCCTGTTAACAAAAGAAGATATTTTAAATTTTGAATTTTAATCTTCATTACCTATTTTCGAATTTACTTAGCAATTCGTTCGTGAAATATCAATGTCTGGCCTAATGTGACTTCTAGATGAAATATTAATATTCTCATCTCAACCAAATTCAACAGAAACAGTACATTTTTTCATGATTAAAAAGTAAAAATGGGTTATTTCTGCATAATTCCTTCGATTTCTACGATTAATATACGTTTTGATGAATCATAATCTGCTGGAAAGGCCAATGGTTACAAGATAAATTTGAATTATCCTCTATTCAGTATCGTACGAATGAACCCTTTAGAATGTTCTTTATAGATTAACCACTTTATTGGGACACGTTTCTTATATAAGTTGGACAATCATTATAAATTCACGTGGCTTCACGTGCCAGTTATAAAATAGATGATCAGAGAGGGTACATTGATGATAAATAATATCATATATTAAAACCCTTTTTGAACATTATTAATTTTCTCTGAAAATCTAAAATTTTAGCTATACAATTTTTATTTAGTGACAAAAATTTTTGGTACAGTAAAAATGAATAGTTTTAAAAGTATTTTAGGTGATTGTTTAATTTCTATTATTTGTTCAAATTTGTTCTCGGGTGAACCCTGTTTTTCATGATAGCCAAAGACTAAGTCAAGTGACTTATGTGTTGAGGATGATATAAGTTATTTTAATACGATGTTTGAAATCATTCGCAATTATGTTGTGGGTACAAAATTAGGAGCATGGTGTAGTTTGCAGTTTGTCTTTACCGCTGTTATTCTTACACAGCGCCGTGAGTGCTGGATCTGAACAGCCGCTTCTGGATGCTTTCTTAGAGCTACCATGACCAATATAATTAATGTCTGAGGCTTCAGATGATTACAGCGCAATATTTCGAAGACATTTTTTGACCATTGTTATTATTATTTGAATGAGCCCTTTATCCACCCCACAGGTACCCATCACCTGATACTTCGCTACTAAACATGGTCGCAAAACGCGGCGAGTGATTAGTAGATTCGTTGGTGTTACTCGTTGTTTCGGAACTCTATATTCTGCTTGCACATTCGTTATAATTCGCGACTATATACACTGGAAAGCCCGTCTATAAGGATCCCACAATCGCACTGGAGAGCCCTATAGGGATCCAACATCCATCCTGATGAGCCCGTTTATAGGGTCCCAACATTCATCCTGGAGTGCCTGTTTATAGGAATCCAACGTTCATACTGGAGAGCCCGTTTATAAGGATCCAAAATTTATCCTGGAGAGCCCTTTAGGGATCCAACATTCATTCTGGAGAGCCCATTCATAGGGATCCATCTTTCTTACAAACACTCTTTCCAATGCCAACGACTGAGACCATCGATTCAAAATATTAACTTTATGTACTTTCAACGGCGAGAGACGAACACAATTTCACACATGCACACGAACATACATATATATAAAAAAGGTGAAAAATTGGAAGTCAAAAAGCAATAGTCAAAAATTTTATATGTGTTTATCACTGTCATTTTTCGTGTACGCGGGACGACCACAGAAGGCCATTTTAGCCGCTTTCATTGTTCACTCCCAGAAAACTTCGGACGATGCGGCACGTGTTCAGCAATACTGCCTCCTAAATTAGATGTAGCGAATTTCGAGCTCCAAGTTCTTCCAAGATTTGTACGCACCTCGCATGAACGTTCCCAGTGAAGAAGATCAGGGCAGGGTGGATGGTGACCTTGTTCGCCCTCCACACGGTCAGGATCTCCTGCTTCACCTCCGAATATTGCTGGATCTTCTCAGTATATCGGAGCCTAATGTTGTTGTGTAGAAGAACGCTTATGTCTATCATTCTCACGTGTTGAGTACATTTATCTGACCAGAGGACATCTGTATTATTGTGTATGACTCGATTTGTAGTAAGGCTCAAATCTCTCTAGTTAACGAGTGTTCAGGGAAATTTGTTAGTGAATGATCCCAGCAACATCATTATGTCTGCGCGTGTATTCTTGCGAGGCAAGCGTCGTTGAGCCATCAATGATGTGCTCGATGTTCTCATTGGAATCTCCACGAAAGCGGCATCTCTCAATAACTGCCGCCCTATTGAGGATGTATTTTTGGTAATTCCTCGTATTGATTACCCTGTCCTGGATTGCAATGACAAATCCTTCCGTTTCCGGAAAGAGTTCTCCCCGCATCATTATCCACGCAAGGAAGATCTAATGTTTGAGAGTGTTACTTGTGCAACTGTTTATCTCGCCACTGAGCAGCTAGCTGTTCAGCGTTGAGCTATCCAATGTTTTGAAAAATCAAGTGTTTCCAGATTCAAGGGGGTATGCAGGTCAACTCTACAGATGTAGTTGCAGAGTGAAATGTTAGTCCTGTTTTGGAGATATTCGTGCAATTGCGTTACCTGAGAGTCAGACAATCGACGAACATCCTAAATCCCTCTGCCAACAAGCTTGCGTGGCAAAACTATTCTCTCTACAGCTGTCCTTTCATGGTGCATTCGGTGCTCAGACATCATCACGCGGACGATTCTTTAGAGGTCAGTCATGGACCAGGTGACCAACCTAAAGGAATATGTTAGGAGAGGAATGGCATGGGTCTCAATTGCCTTTGTGGTGTTCTTCGCACTAAGACCAGACGCCAGAATCCGACTAAGGCGACTCGAAAAAGCAGTTTCAAGCGCCTTTTCAATTGCAGACTGTAGCGGACTCCTCGTCTGCAATATGCAAAGGTCCCTGTACGATTCTTAATTAGTCATCGCCACTGTCTGAGCGTGGTCGTCCAGTATCAGTGGTGCATTTCTCTCTCCACGAGACAGATGCAGCTTTCTGCATTTGTCCAAACCCAGAGACATCCAGACTCTGAGCTTGCATACACCTTTATATCGTTCATGTACAGGAGGTTAGTGAGTTGAGACTCAGCCACTCCCACCCCAATTTTAAACCCATAGGACGTATTGTTGAGTGTCCAATTCAGTGGGCTCAATGCCAAACAAAACCAGAATGCACTGAATGGATCACCGTAGAAGATTCTTGGTTTAATGGGCAAGGACTGGGTTTCCCTCATCATCCCACGATTGAAACATTTAATCCTTGTGCACTATGTGTGCATAGCGAGATCCAAGAATTGGATGACGCGCGGACAGATCTTATATGTCTTAAAGACCTCAAGTGAGTAATCCTGGAGTATGGAGGGAAACGGTCAATGTAGGTCATGTGCAAATTACATTGGTGGTGTTCCGCATGCAACACAACTACACTGTAAGTCGCGACTTGGTCTTTGCAACCACGGGAGCCTTGCCAGCAACCTTTTTGTTATTCGGAGACGACGTTGTTTTTCTCACAATATTTATAGACGAAGTCAGTAATGATAGCTGTGAGACACTTATAGAGGATCAAACGGAAGGTTATTGGTCGGTAATCACTAGAACTATCAGTATCTACCTTTTTGGGTATCATATACGTCACGCCCTCCATCATAAAAGATGGCAAGTGATCTAGGTTCTCCAAGATGGGTTGGAGGGACCCAGCAAGGGCGGGGTGCAGAACCTCCAGGTATTAACACTAGGAGCTGTTCACTCCATCCACATTTGGCTCTTCTTAATTCTTAGCCCTCTTCATGATTCGAGTCACATCGGAAGCTGAGATGGATGGACTATTCATCCCAGGCAACCGTCAACTCTGTCATTCTCTAGGCGAAGTCACGTCGTGTCTAGTTGACTTGACCTATGAGTACCCCAGATGCTCGACCGGTACCTGACCATTTCCTCGGTCCTAGGTGGTTCACAGTGATTTGCAGTCTTGTTTTTGCCATCTGAAAGTCCGCGAGAGAAACGTTTCGTCTGCTACAAAGGTCCTATTGTCATTCCTCCTCACGATCGCTGTCTTAAATCGTCCAGTCGCGCTGACAAGACCAGTAGCCTCTGTTTGAGATAGTCAATCACTCCGTCCAGGTTCGTAGATGTTCTTGAACTGATGTTATGTGGGCGCAGGATCTCCTCCACATGGCGCGTCAGTCTCTGAGACCGATCGCTCTTTCGAAATAGGTACAACCGTCCCAGTTTTGCTCTTATTTCAACGATCTCGCCTTGAGTTCGAAACTTCAATGGAGGGTCTGACATCTCTCTTGGGGCATATTTGGTAGTAGCCTGACCTCTGAGTTTTATGCTCATCATTCTGGCACACTCGACCGCAGCGCAATATGTAAGAGTCTGCTCCTGGAGCAAGCTCATATCCCGCTGCAAGATCAGAGGCAGTATCTCGGTGTTTCAGGCGCCAACTAACCGGAGAAGGTCCTTGTTGACTCTACATTTTGGCAGACCATTTATCTTTGATGGTTCTTGATCTGCGAATTCTATGATGGTATCAGTGAAGCACACCATGAGACGCAGGCTTTTCTCATGGAGCTCTTCAATGAGTTCAGCAGGAGCAGGGGCAGGCTCCGGCGGCTGCAAGCCTTACGACTGCCGACCATGGGACAGTCGCCCTGCTACATCCTCCAAATCCAGCCCCTGCTCGTCTATAGCGTCTTGTGCCACCGATATATGAACTTCCTCATACACCGCATCTGTGGGGTGCGCTACAGGTGCTGCTAGTTGTTGTTGCACCTGTTTTTCGATGTTACTTATTTCGACCCCGGATATAAGGTGGTACTGTCTAATGGATCTTAATTGATCAGCAAGATGTTATTCAGTCACTCTATGGGCCAGTTCGGGATAAAGAAGCAAAAAGAGACGATGTTGTTTGCCCCTGACGGGTCCGCCCCGTGCTGTTGCCTGAATGTGACATCTGATCACGTCTACATTCATTTCCGGTGTCCACCTAGTCGTCTTCTTGGCCTGCGCACCCTGGAGTTACTGGCGAAATGCATTCTCAACCTCCGATCTTATCCGGTTAATGATTCTTCAATGAAGGAGGTTCCCATCTATAATTTGATGCCTTCGCTGTTCAAGGTCGTCTTGTGTTACTGCTCCGATTTTCCGGAAATTAGCTATAGCATTTTTGGGAAACACTATCTCGTCGAGAGAAGTTGTGGTCGCTACCGTTTTGTGTTCAACTTGATAGCGCATTAAGTACTTATCATGATGGGTTTGAAAATTTATGCTCTGCCGTAGCATTCTTGTGGCAGTGGTCGGTTGTGGCATCCCAGTCGAAACATCCTCCGCAGGCGCAGCTGATGCACTAGGGGCGCGCTGACGATCCTCGGGAAGCGACCACCGTCTATATAGATTTGAAAACTCCTCTATAATAAATGGGTTCTTGGTGCTTCTCTTAGTCCCTTTTCTCATCGTTATCTGCCTATCTGGCATGGGAAATCCTGTCAGTAGCAATGCTACTGCTAACATAGCCGTGAAATTCGTGAGGGGACAGCTCAAGCCCTCCCGCGATGAAATCCCGAGAACACCTTCGGTAGGGTCATTACTATGATAATGTCTCAGGCTTAACATGGTTAGGATTATTATAGTTATAAAAATTAATGGCACAGGCTTAAGATGGTTAGGTGCCTCGCTCGGCTGGAAGATAGTAGTGTGTAGATAAGCATATAGGCATAAGGTATAGATTTTCCAGATTGATCTGGAGTTCTCGTATTATTTATATAAATGACACGTTCACTCCGCAACGTTGCTCTGACCCAGGTTGCTCATCAATCTCTCTAGCGATCACCTTAAGTGAAAAGCCTCACAAGGTTGTTATGTGAGGATCCCCACTCGGGCCCATTGGTATCCAAGGTCTTTTGTTTCAGGCGTCATTCACTCTGCTGACATTCTTTTTATAAATTATTTGTCGCCACACTTTTCTGCCCTGGCATACTTCTCTAGCTTTCTTCACATCAAAGAATTTTTTCATGCAAGCTTTTGTAAATCTATGGCTTCTTATGTCCTTTTGGATGAAGGTCTCATTCACAAATTCTAATCATTCTCTTCGCGGTTTGCCTCGGGGCATACTGTAATTTATTTTACCTTCATACACTTGTTTCGTTAGTGGTTCATCTTTCATTCTTTCAACATGTCTGAACCATCTTAACTGATTTCTTTCCCATGTGTCAACTATTGTCCCTTTTGCACCACATTTTTCGAGGATTATTTCGCTTCTCACTTTGTCCATCAGTGTTTTCCCGCATATTTTGCGCTTAATTTTCAACTAAATTTTCTGCAAAAAAATTTCATTGTCCAACACGAAAATGTTAATTTTTAACAAAAAAGTTCATTCTCAACCGAAACAGATTGACTTTCAACCATATAGTTGCATTTCAACCAAAAAGAAAGATGGAATTTCTACGAAAAGGGATGAATTTTCCAACCAGAAGGTAAAAAAAGTCTTCAAGTCAAAAAGAAGAAAAATGAATTAAACAGTTGAATTTCTTCCGCCAAAGAGACATTTTATTGAAAAAAAAACAGTTGAATTTTCAACAAGAAAGCATGAATTCTGAATAAAATGGTTGAATTAGAAGAAAAATAATTAAATTTAAGTCGCAAAATATAAATTTTTTATCAAAATTTCGACAGTAGACTTTTCAGCTAAAAAGAATGAACTTTGAATAAAAAAAGTTGGATTTTTTTATTGGGTTCTATTAATTTTTTCAATAAAATTTTTTCAAATTCGTTTTTTATTTATTATTTCAATTTTTATTGAAAGTTCAAGTACTTGGTTGAATATTCATGTATTTTGTTGATAATTCATCTTTTTCGTAGAAAAATTAATCTTCTCAACTGAAAAAAAACCTTTTTGTTGAAAATTCAACTCTTTGGTTGAATGTTAAAATCTTTTTTTGCAAATTAATTTTTTTTATTCATCATTTCATTTCAGTTTTAATTATCATTTGCTTGGTTGAAAATATTTTTGTTGAAAGATAACCTATTTGGTTAAGAGTTGGAATTCGTCCTAACTGACGTTGACGCACGTTAAATGTTTGTTTTTTCTTTGTTGTAAATTATTTTTTTAATTCGAAGATTCAACGATTCCATTTTCGCCTTCAAAATTCAACATTTTGATAGAGCATTAAACTTTTTGGGTGCCAATGAGATTTTCTATCGGAAATTCATATTTTTGCTCGAGTATTACACTATTTATTGGGAAATTGAAATATTCTGTTAGTAATTCTTTTTTTTTATTGAAAAAATTATTATTTTTATTTGTAAATGTATATGTATTCTATTTTGGCTACAATTTTTCTTCATTATAATTGGAAAATTCAATTATTTCTTGAAAGATTCATGTATTTTTTTGTTTATTCATCAATTTGGGTAGAAAATTATTTTTTTGTTGTTGTGAAAATTCATCATTGTGGTCAGGTTCTCAGTTATTTTAGTAAAAATTTGTCTTTTTAGTTAAATTCAATATTTCTCTAAAGCATTCGACTTTTTAGCTTTGAAATTCAACCATTTTTTTTTAATTCGTCTATTTGGGTAGATCAATATTTTTGTTTGTTGAATTCATCTGCTTAGCACAGGATTCAACTGCTTTGTTATACATTTTGGTTTTCTCGTTAAATTCGACTGGGCGCTGAGTTTTTTTTTATTGTCAAAAATAAGTTTTTAACTGTAAATTTCACTATTCCGTTTTTGTTTAAAAATTTACCTTTTATAGTTAAAAATTCGTATTTTGTTGGAAATTTGTCTTTTAGCAGAAAATTAATTTTCTCGGTAGAAAATAATTCTTTTTGGTTGAAAATTCATTTTTGTATGTTAAAAATTCAACTATTTGGTAAAGAGTTCAACTATTTTGTTGAAAGCTTAAATATGATCATATTTATTTGGTTAAAAATGCAACTGCTAAATTTATTTGTGTCGATAATATATGTCTGTAATGTATCGTCACCCCCTTAAAAATATCACGTCATATGCGGACGCTTCCAAAGACTTCGTAATTCACGCACGGTCTCTAAAAATTGGGTCATGGGATTTAGGTACACTGAACTCCCGAGATACGCACGATTTCGGGCATGATTTGCAGTGGCCTCCAGCATATCTCGAGGGAGTGCAAACGTAAACAGGCAGGGCCGCATGAGTAATTTCTGTTCGATTCGGACGCATGACGCAACCTCATGCAACTAACGCGCTGAGAGTGCGGCCCTCATACTGTTTGTTACGCTTGACTGACCACCGCCTCTCTTTTGGTCCCGCGGTACCCACATTACCAAATTCCGAGGCCTCAAGTTCCATAAATAGCGTAAAATGAGGGTGCTTATCTCGGAAGTTGAGTGTGAGTAATTGACAAGATGTGAAAAGTCAACCAGATGTCAATTAGGGATTCTGTTCTGGACGCCTGAAGGACTCCTTTATGCCAAGTCCTGTACTGGAGATACTTCATTATGAAAATTCAGAAAGTTTGTAAACGACACTGGCCCTAATTACCATACTTATGATCTTGCCCTAAGCGAGCGTCCGCTAGAAATCTGATCGAGAGTTTGGTCCTGATCTGATTTTCGAGAAAGACGGCGACGACGTCGTCGACCGTTAACGAACTCCTTCCACTTTCGTCCCATCCGGCGTCGCTTCACGGAAAGAGAGTCTGAAAATAAACAATGAAGAAAAAAAAATTCGAGGCGCATTGTCCAATTACAATAATGAGACGGTCCTCGTTACACTGAAGATGAAGGCGGCTCTGCTAATGCTGTCGATGAAAAATGGAAGCGAAGTGCCGAGATCTACATTATCATGACGCGTATAATACAATATGCAAATTCATGTTTGCAAATGGGCGGCCATAAATATACAAATTTTCATACACATAGAAATTAATACAAGCAAATCTGAACATTCGTGTAACATTACAATACGTACATTAGTAGATAGTCAAGGTTCCACCGACATGGTTCTCTTTCATGCTAAAAAACGTGGTTCATGTTCGTCATAAATCTAGAAGCTTCGCTGTGGATATATCTATTTCTATATCAAAGCTTCTAGATTTAGGACGAACATCTAGTCTTCGACTAGTCATCTAGTCCTTGAACATCTTTTTCTAAATCTAGTCTTCGACTAGTCATGTAGTCTTCGACTATTCATGTAGTCTTCAAACATCTCGTCCTAAATCTAGAAGCTTCGCTATGGATATACACACCAAGTCCTATAGAAGCTTGTCCGGTTTTGTAATTCCGAGGCCTGCTGGCCCACGCAATTTTTCAGTGGTCAGGGCTAATTTTATTCCTTAAATAATTGTCAATAATCATATTTGTTGCGTTTTTGTTAAATATGATTTAAGAAATTTTCAATTCACATAATGCATTAATTCATTCCGAAAAACGAATAATTTTTTTTTAATGGAAGAAGGAAGACACAAATCTGAATAATAAGTTGAAATGAAAGTAAAGAGACAAAGTATTTCATTTTAATTGAACCTTAGCTTTATTTCTTTAAATTTACTAGAAGCAACTGTGGTTGTATTTCCTTCGAATATTTCGAATCTTTATTTTTAGGGCTCGTATTTGGACATTTTTATTTTTGAGTGGAATTTTTTTTTAATTCCTTTGAGATATATCTGTGCTGACTTTGAACCTGAAAAGTATGATCATTAAGTTTTTCATCAAGTTTCAAGAATATAGAGAGGAAATTTTTCATTTGAATTCGAGACACACGTTTTTCCAACTTTGAACAGTGATTAGAAATCACATTTTTATTTTTGGAAATAAACCTGCTTCCGAGATAATGCAATGCTGAATTAAGGTAAGAAAACTCTAATTGAAAAAGTCATCCAATTTAGAGAAAATGAAGGGGAATTCTTTTTGTTCGGTGCGTTGTTTCCTGAGCTTTTGACGATGATGTAAATTGAAATTGTTAATTAAAAGAAGTAGAAACACAATATATGTCTAGCTCTTGAAATTTCAAAAGAATTGCAAGGATTTTCAAAATGTTGCGAAATGTGAAAGCTTGCAAAAGAACTGCAAAAAAACTGAATAATGATATATTATAGTAAATATATGTTTCCCTATGTTCCATTCTATTTATTTATTATGATTTATTTGTATCTTGAAAGTTCATGATTATCAAAGATTTATGTTTATGCTAAACAATGGTTTTCTGCAGTTTTCCTCTCTCTTGGGCAAAAGTTCATGCAAATGCAGAAGTAGAATGGGAATACAAGAAACAGAATTAAAAGTAGATCTAGAATAAGGAGTGCAAGTAGAAGAAGTAGTAATGTAGGTTGAATAAGTAGTAGAAGTAGAATGAAGAAAAATTAGAAGTAAAGCATATTTTACAATCCTTCTAATCCCTCCTTATCAAAAAAGTATACAGGGAATTCAATATATAGGTCTATGATGATTTTCCTACAATGAATTTTTTATCATTTTTTCGTTATTCTAGAAAAAAAATTATGAAAAATCATTGTAAGAAAATCAGCATAGAAATACATAACGTTAGAATATTGGAAGAATTGCTACAAAAAAAAAAAAAAAAGAAAAACAAAAAAGGAATGATTAATTTATTCATCGTAGGATTTCACATAATTTTCAGTAATTACACAGGTTTGCACAGACTCCGAACAATTTTACAGAATTTTCAAAGTGAAAAAAGATTTCAAATGCATCAATGATTTGAAAGAATTTCAAGAAATTTTAAAGAATTTCCATGGGCTTATTTATACGATTATGTTAGATTTCATTACAATTTCATAGGATTTCAAAGATTTACAAGCATATCAGAAGATTTTGACGGATTTCAAAGGATTTCGAAGGACTTCACGGATGTTATGGGTTTCATGAGATATCGAAAAATTTTAACTGATTTGAAAGATTTAATCTGTTTTCGAGACGTAAAAATATGTGTACTATTTGAAGAAATTTGGAAACATTTCAAAGGATTTTAGAGGATTTCCAAGATTTTCAAATACTTCCAGTCAATTTTGAAGTAATATGAAAATTTAGAGAGATATAAAAGAATGTTGTAGGATTTCCAAAGATTTGAAGGATTTCGTAGGAATTCCAATTATTTCAAAGATTCGAACCATTTCAAGGGGCTAGAAAGTATTTTTGGAAAACTTAAAGAAATCAATTTAATGTATTTTATTATTTTTTACATTGAATCTTTCAATAATTTTGTATTATTCAGTTTTAGTCCAATGCTGATTATCCTATAATCTTTTAATATACGTAAAAATAAAAAATATGGAATTATACGATTTTGAATTAATTGGAAAAAAGTATTTCAGACCAATATGCAACTGTTTCTTCTATTTATATTAATTGAAATAAGTAAAAAAAAGTGTTGTTTTCATAAATATGATTTTTTTTTACATTATAACAATATTGTAATATAAACCATTTATGATATTTTGTAAGTCAAAATAACAATTAGATCTGCTTTCTTGCGTCTTCAGATATCAAAATTGAAATTTCATTTTTATGCTTTATAATAAAATTAAATTTAAAAACTAATTTCCGAGATGATATTCTCATCTTACGGATTTTTCCGTGAATTTAGATTGTGTATAATATTCACAGAAGCGGATTGGGATTTAAAGTTATTTCAAAGATTTCAAGAAAATTTAAGAAATTAAAAAAAAAATGAAATAGCGTTGTTAAGAATTTCCCAAACTTTATAAGAGATTTGGAGGATTTGATAGAATTCAAATGGTTTTAGGGTATTTTTAATGATTCCAAAGGACTTTACGAAATAACAAAGGATTTTTATGGAATCTTGATAGATATAAAAAATGTCCAAACATTTTATATTTCTATAAATTTCAGATTAATTAAGGGTTTTCGTAGAATTTCGAGGATTTGAAGATATTTTCAAATAGTTCGGGGGATTTCATGAGATTTCAAAAATTCTATATGGTTTTACAGAATTTTGTTGAATTTTGGATGATTTAGAAGGATTTCATACAGGATCGTACAGATTTTAAGATATTTTAAAAGATTAAGAGAAATTAAAATTTTTTTTCAACATTTCCAAGTATTTTAATGGAACTTGATTATTTGAAGGGGGTTTACAGGCACTCAAGGTATTTTATAAAATTTTCCAGGATTTCAGGAAATATAAGATTTCATGGAACTTCGAGGGTCTTATTTATCCTAATAATTTTTATTTTCCTCATATTTTTACATTAGAAGTTAACTGTATAAATAAGTTCTAATAAAAAATCAATTAGTTTCATATTTTTATGTTTATATATTACGATCATATATTTAGAAATCATTTTCATGTTGCAAAACATCATAATAAAAGTAAAATATTACTTTACGTTGATGAAGGATTAGTTTTGAGTTGCAGAATAAGAAGATTAACCATTATTTCACGTTTTACAATTATCTTCACTATTTGGAAGTATTTTTTGTGTTCCTGGATGACAAGTGAATGCAACAAAGTGAAATTAATTATTTAACAAATTTATCCAGGATTTATCCTGGAAAATAGTAATTTTTCACGATTTACTAGGGGCAAAAATGGTTCAGACATATAATAATGATTTAAATTATTGAAAATTAGTTAAAAAGTACTCGGAGGCTTGTCATTCATTAAATAAAAATAATTTATGTTTCGAAAATTCGAAAATACCGTCTTTATCATGAATTTCACATAAAACTGCTATTTTCCACTTTTTAGGACATTTTCCGGGCACATTATAAGGGGATTGCATTGGGTGCGACAAAAATGAAAGTTATAAGAAAATTATTCTTTGAACATTTTTTCAGAGATGAATAAACTTCAATTTGCAAGAAGTTAATAATAAACAAGTAAATTTGGGGAGGGGACATCGATGAAGAAAAATCGAAAGTCTAATTTTGGACGTCCCTAAGGAACACGTTACCGGATTATATTAACTTATATTTAATTCAACTATTTGTTTGAAGATTCAACTATTTTTGGTTAGAGTTGAATCTTTTTTGTTTAAAAATTCGAGTATTTGGTTGAAAATTCACCTGTGTGCCAGAAAATTGAAGATTTGGTTGAAAATTGAATTATTTTATTGAAAATTTAACTATTTTGTCAAAAAGTAATCTTTTTTGGCCAGAAATTCAACTGTTTTGTTGAAAATTCATCTTAGATGTAGAACTATTCGGTTGAAAGTTCAAAATGCATCTTTTCTCGTTAAAACGAATAAATGAAGTTATGTTTCTCATATGACCAAGAGTCTACCAACTTTTCGAGCAAGTTTCTTCTTGACAAAAGTCTTCAATCTCAGGTCTTCATTATTTTGTCTATTTCCCGGTATAAGAATACTAGTTCTGTCCGGAAAGTATCCGACCTTGTGATTCACCAGGAGTAAAAGTTAATTCTGGTCAATGGCGATGCTATTCTCTTCAAAGTACTCGTACTTGAAGGGCACAGTCATCATAATGAGTGATCGACGATCCTTCTATGGGGGCTACCGAAGTTGTGTGAGGTCATGTTCCACCAGCAATTGCTGAATAAGCTGCGATGAATGGACAGGTGCATTGTCGTGGCGTGGGTGCCACTCATGACTCATTCACAAATCAGCCTCAAAATTTCCGTAACAATAAACGAAAAAAAATCCCAAGGTCATTCTCTGTTTCCCTCACTGTTGGACATTGATATCCATTATTTAACATTCGCACTTATTTCATATTTTGAGCTGTTTTGGTCATTGCAGGCCTGCTAGAGCGAGGGTCACTTTCCACTGAAGTACGACGACTCTTAAATTGCTTTCCGAATCTTAACAATGGCTTCTGAATATAAATGGACACGATTTTGGCAAAATTTATTGCACACTCTTTATTCGGTGCGTTCCGTCATCCTGAAAAACGACGCGTACGTAGACGCTTACGCAACTGCGAACACTGGTCGACTGAAGATTCGCAGGTTCGTGTGTCGTGTCACTTAGTAGGGGGCCTCACAGAGGTCCCCCCTAAATTCTAAATACTTTTTTTGACAATAGCATAACTAGTTACAAAGTAAGAGAACAAGGTCGGCTACTTTCCGGACATACATCGTACATCACTCTATATCTAATACATTACGGCAGCAGCTACACTCTTAAAAAAATACAAAAGGACACAACACACATATGAGCTAATCTCCACATGAATATACATAGGCTAACTGACACACCGATTTATTAAAATTTGAATACACATAAGTTTATAGATACGCATAAGAATTTACAATACACATTAAATGATAGATGCATATAGACCCACACACATATACACACACAAACACACGCACATATATACACAGGTACTTGAGAGTTTCCAGCCGCTCTCGCAAGTGCGATTGGAGGGTAGGAAGATGCCTTGCCACCCCTCTGCGGCCGGACACGAGCTGCCGTGATGGTGGAGTGGGGGTAAGAAACTGTGAAATATCGATTAAGTTTGCCAGTAAGACAAGGAACGTCCGAGGGGCGGTGGGTGGGTGGCCGGTCAGGGTGGGGAAGGTGATATGAGCATTGTATCGGGGAATTAACGGTACTCCCTCCAACTGTGAAACCCCCGCGCCACCCACACCGAGTCCCGAACCCAGTCCTCTTAACACCGGCAAGCTTCGTCCCTCTGGAGTCTATACTCTATATCTATATCTCTAAGCCTTTCGGAGATGTTCACTCTCTCTCTCTCTCTCTCTCTCATAGTGAGGAATCCTCTCTCATTTTGTCTCTCTCACTTTGAAAGATCTTCCCTTTCCCAACTGCGTTCGTATTCCTGCCTGCCCGGCACACGTCCCAGATCGGCTCCCAGAACAACCCCTATACTCTATCTGCTAGGTTCACTGGTTACGATG
This sequence comes from Andricus quercusramuli, assembly GCA_932178445.1. Taxonomy (NCBI): domain Eukaryota; kingdom Metazoa; phylum Arthropoda; class Insecta; order Hymenoptera; family Cynipidae; genus Andricus; species Andricus quercusramuli. Next base: position 17,981 of record CAKNXH010061485.1, read on the forward strand.
TCCTTCCGAAGGAAAAGGGAGGATGGGTCTTGCAAGGGTTCAGGACTTCGTATATTGATGAGAAAGTGCATCGCCTTAACAGGCGCGGATCTAGATAGGGTGGGGGGAGGGGCAGTTTGTCCAAAAGCTCGTTTTTGGACAAAAATCACTCGACAGTTCAATTTTTAACTGATTTGAATGTATTATTTCTCAAAATGACCCTAAGGCTTCCAGGTATAATGTGTCACTGCTAATGGTTTATTTCAGGCAAAGTATCATGTTTTATTTAATAAAAAATAGGCTGCGTCTAGCCTTATTGAAGAATTGGGAGGGTTGGAAAAGGGGATGGATTTGTCCCGAAAATTCGGGAAGACTGGACAAGCTGATTTCGGTACAAATAGTGGAATTTATTCAGTACGCATAGACACTTCCTGCTTTAGAACTTTTCAAGTGTGCCACTGCTCTAATGATGCTCAATTTCAGTAAAGCAGGATCTAGATCAGTACAATAACTATACGTAAATCACAAATAATGTGCTGGAATAAGAAGAAAATGGTATATGATGTTATAAACAAATTAATCAACAAGTGTGTCTTTCTTTCCTTATTTGCAATGATTAGTTGTTGGAATCTATAGCGTTTGTATTAAATATATGATGAATTGATCTACAATTATGATTATATAAAAATAGTTGCTCTTTTGCAATTTTTCAAACAATCCTTGTAAGCAAATACACACATAGTTTGGCAATGTCTGCATGAGTAGGCTCAATTTTTGATACAGATTGGACTAAAAATGTCTTTCCAGTTATTTTTTGCTGTCATTTGTTTTTAATTAACTATAACTGGTAATTATTCAAACATTTTCTATAAGAAAATGCACATTTTGATAGGAAATCAACTAAGAATGTCTTTACATTGATTTTTTGCCATAGTTTTCAAATTGACAGCAAATGTTAATTATTCGGACAATTTTTACCTCTTCTTCACGAATAGGATCAATTTTCTTCACGGAATGAACGAAGAATGTCTTGCCATTGACTTGTTTCTGTCATATTTTCAAAAATGATCAAATGCGTTAATCATTTAAACATTTTTGTATAACTAAATTATTATATTTTGCAAGATATTTGTAATCAAATCCATATAAGTAATTAATTATTTTCATGGATGAATGGTAAACCATGGGCATTTGTTTATGAGAATTGGTTGGATGATTAAATTTTGTTATCAAATTACAAATCATAACAACAATTCATGAGAAAGAGGTGAAAATAGGTGCTTGTTTATAAAAAAATTTCAAATAATTAACATTTGCTAGCAATTTGATTTTACGGCAGTTCAAGGGATACTGCAAGAATTAATTGAAGGATTTGATATTATTTCAAAGATTTAAAGGGATTTTTAAAGATTCAAGCGAAATATATGGCATTGCAAAGAATTTCCTAAACTTCATAAAAGTTTTGATAGATTCAAAAGGATTTAAAAAATGTTATGGTATTTCTAATTATTTTAAGGGACTTCAGAGAATGTTTAATATATCGAAGGATTTCTGTGAGATGATTTTAAGTGATTTTTTAAGGGTTTCGATAGGTATAATAAAAATCATAAACATCTTGTAATATTTCTATAAACTGCAAAGAATTTCACAAAAATTGAAGGATTTTTTTTAGGATCATTCCAAATATTTGAAGATAATTTTAAATATTTCGATGAATATCTGCAGTTTTAAAGAATTTCTTTGAATTTCGAAACGTTTTAAAAGATTTCATAGAATTGATAAGATATTAGGATATTGGAAAAGATTCCAAGGGATTTCAGAGGATTTTCAAGATTCACTAATCTTTCAAAGGACTTTCAAGGGGCTCTATAAGATTTTCGAAAATTTCAGTAATTCTAAGGGATTTTGAAGTCCCTCAATCATTTACATTTTTTTGAGGATTTTAAAGGATTTTATAGGATTTCAAATGTTTTTTGAAGATTTCAAAGAATATCATCAGAATTCAGGTATTTTTTGGGATTTCTCCAGAGTTTATAATATTTCAATGAATTTCAAAGCACTTATTCACATGAATTGAGGGTTTTCAAAGAAATTCTAAGGTTTGAAAATATTTTCAAGAGGTTTCAAGAATTTAAAGGAATTTTTAGGAAATTTTCAATATTTTAGGGTATTTTAAAAGATAAGGAATTTTCAGGTGCTAACAAAGTTTCAACGTATTTTTAAAGATTTCGAAAGATTTTGATTATTTTAGTGTATTTTTATGGATTTCAAGAAATTTTCAAGAGATATGAAAAATTTAAAGGAATTTTACAGGATTTCAATGATTTCAACAAATCGAAATAAATTTTATGTGGACTTAAAGAATTTCATAAGGTATTTCAATAAATTTTCGAGGCTTTCAGGAAATAACAGACTTCATGGAATTTCACGGTTTTCATAAGGATTTAATTGTATTTCAACGGATTGGAACGATTTGAAGTTTCAAGAGGTTTTTCGATTTTTTTCTAAAATTTAAGGTCTACATGTTTTTAATTGTAAATTAGTTTTATTTTATCAACAAAGCTACCATAACTTAAAAAATATATATTCGTTAATTGAAACTTTTCAAGCTTAACAACTTTAGTTTCAAGGCCTCAAAAATCAACCTATTTTAGAATTAGGCATTCCAAACTATAATTGAAGGGTTGAAGTACAGAACTGGATAATCAACAAAATTGGAATATTACAGGAGAGAGAAATAAATTTCTGTAAAATCGAAATCACTATTTAAAGATGAAACAAAAATTTATTTCCAAACTGAAGCGCTTCTGAATTGAGGCCCAAAAAGTAGGATTAAACAAAATCATTCAGTTCTGAAATAGTATATTATGCAACATGTGCATAAAATGCGGTTTTACACACGCGATCACCACAAGAGGGTAAATCGTATGAGCATGCTGCATACGATATTTTTTGACACAGTGTGCATAAAAATGCGATTTTTACACCCATATGAGTGCGTCAAACGTGCATATAAATGCGTGAAAGTAACCCTTTTCATGTACTCATATGAGTGTGTAAAAACGCATTTTACGCACACTGTGTCAAAAAATAGAAAATGAAAGATTACAATCTCGAAGTGATAAGAATCCAAAATTGGAACAGGTTTGGTTGCGGATCATGATAAAAAGTGCAATGTTTAGTCTAAACAAAAAATAAATACTTACTTCCGAGATATTGAGTTGCTATATTGAAGGAAAATAAGTATAATTAGGAAAAGTTTGGAAATTTTTAAAATTTTTTTTGAAAAATCTCCTTTTGATAGCGACTAAAAATCCTTTTTTCAATTTGAAAAGAGTAATACAAACTTGCTCCCGAGATATTGGGAAGGCTGAATAAGAATGAAAAAAAAATAATTTTCAATACAAAAAATTATTCTGCTCAGGGAAAATAAAGATTTAGTGCGACGGTATCGCACTCTAACAAATGATTTTTCGCTGGAAGCTCTATAAAAGAAGAAATTAATATTTCTGAATATAAATAAATAATAATAAGTTTATTGAATATCGTTTTCGATCGCAAGGCAAAAAATTAAATGAAAAAATCTCATATGAGTGGCTTTTCGTAGAAAATGAATATTTCAGATTTTAGATTAGAATTTTAATGGTACTTTTATGCTAAGAAAAGTGGAAGATAGTTCTTTAAACATTTTTTTTTCATTTTACGGTATTCAAAAACTTTAAAAAGAGGAATGTGGTCAGGCAAATAAAAAAAACTTTTATTCAATTTCTTGAGAAATTGTATACAAAATGCCCATTTTTGGCAAAAATGTTAGTTATCTAGTTATGTACTGCAACCCTTTAATTTTAAATTCAAATCAAACACAGAAAAAACGAAGAATAAAATTTGTTGCAGGAAATTTTTCAGAGCAGTAAAGTTTTGTTCAGCCAACTTCGCGTCTTTCAAAATACATGTGTTTGTCATGGAATAAAAAAGAAAGTTTGACCGATATTTGTGTAAAGTTTATCCTGTGAAGTTAATTTTTGTTGTAGAGAATTTTTCGTCGGAAATAGATCTAAAGTTTATCTTCTGTTTTTTTCTGTGTAGACATTTTAAATTATGATAAAAATTATCAGGAGGTATCACATCATGTAGTATCAAATTACATTTAAAGCGATTGGATGGATTTTATTATTGAAAAGTGAGATTTCTGTAAAAAAAATCACTGTCATTTTCAACAGTCAAAATTCGTGCTTTTAAATCGAAAATTCGCTTTTTGTATGTACGTTGAAAATTCAACTATCAGTTTATCAAGTCAATTATTTTGTTAAAAGTTCTTCATTTGCCATGAAAATTTAAATTTTTAGATTTTAAGTGCAACTTTTTAGTTCACAATGAATTTTTGTTTGTTAAAGTATCAACTATTTGTCGAAAATTCATCTTCGTAGGTCGAAAAAACTAGATAGTTACAAATTCACCCATTTAGTTGAAAATGTAACTATTTTGTTGAAAATTCAACTGCTTTGTTAACAATTCGTCTTTTTGGATTGAAAATTTGACTATTTGGTTAATAATGCAACTGTTTGTGGTTGAAGTTATTTCTTTTTTGTCCGATAATTCGACTATCCTTAAGCATTTCATATTCAATTCAATATGGTTTCTATAGATTATTCTCACCTCTTCTGAGAGCATTTTGGGCTGTGAATTCAGTCAAAATATTATGCTTGTATGTTTGGGTTTTTATTTTAGGCGTTTATGAATATTATCCGATATATTTTTTTTTTTAAGTTCTACTAAGTTTCAAATCACAAATACGTTCGAAGCTTTAATTTTGAGTCTTTTCAAAATTAATATAAAAAACCTTGTTGAAAGATTCATAAATGGAAAAATTTTGTATAATATTCGAAGATATAATCAATTAATCATATTGGGGCTAAACGCGATAGGTTAGAGTGTGATGAAAGGAGTATTAGTTATGGATGATAAACAATCACATAGTAACTAAATTGATCTGAATTCCTGTTATTACCTGAGAAATTGACAACCATAAATTTGACATGCATATCCGGCTGCAAAGGAGAATTGCCATCGATCCAGACTGAGGGTTGGTATGATGAATTGTACACTCGCATGCATTGCACGCTATAATACGTACTTGCTCGCTAAGCATGACTTCATTATGTCCAAAGGAAGAAAATTAACTACGCTAATTTTCGCGACAAAGGGATTCTAATCAGAGTGAATCATTTACATATTAGCACCTTCTTATCTGGTACGAAACAATGTTCAATAATGAGCAGCAATATAGTGAGTAATCCTGAACTCAGAAAAATTTTAGTTTGAATTAAACATATCATTTTTTTATATAGAGTCAGATAAATATTTGATTGATTCGAAAAAATATTTTTTGGATTTAATCCAAATTGTCCGATTCAAACACGTCATTGTTTAACTCAAGCAAGTTTTATTTGATTAAAGAAATTCTATCGTTTATATAGGGTTGAACAAATGTTTATTTGATTCAAGCACGCCATCGTTCAACTCAAACAAATTTTATTTGAATCATACAAATTCTATCTTTGATATAGAGTCGAACAAATGTTTGTTTGATTAAAATAAAATTTTTTCTTAATATAAAGAAAGTTCTTGGCGGTATTTTTATAGAAATTGTTTTTAGTCCAACTCAAAAATATAGTAGCATTGACTTATTGTCATGTTGGCAATATTGGAATGTTGGGGTATAAATCTTCCTCTTTGACCAAGTCGATGATCATCCCCCATCAACTAAACTTTCCCAGCAGGAAACCCATTGTACCTGCCAAAGTTACTAAATTGAATAAAAATGTATTTTGCAATATGCGATTTGAAAATAAGATATTTATAATGTACAAGTATCAAAAATTCCACATATATTTATGTAATTTGTTTGAAAAAAATCTAAAGACAGGAAATAAATAAGGGCACTCATAATCACAACTAAAATGAAATTTCACAGGAGTAACAAGAAACTTTTTCCCTGATACGATTCAATATTTGAAATTCTGTGAAAATTATAGTTTAAATAGGATTTTTAAAATTTTTTAAAATTTCCTCATGAGCTTACTTTCAAGATTTTAAAATATTTGTTGAACAAATTTTTAGAGTAGAGTAGAGGAGAAACGAAGTGGGCTTCAACTTGTTGTCATGCTCAATTATTTTAAAGAAAATTTGTTCATGTTTAACATCTTTAAAAACCTTTGAAGTGTTTAAAAATTATCTTTTATTATTTATTCTGAAAGAATTACAAGAAACAGAGATGATAAGTTTATTCTTTCTCATAATTTCTCTCGTAAGAAACTTATTTTTTTTACTCCAAGCGAATCAACAGCTTGAATTCGAAAATATTTGATATGGAATTCCGTAATTTTTTGAGGTTTTCAAATTCACATTTCACAATGTTGTATTTTCAAATACAAATATTAAATAGTTTCAGGACAATTTCAGAAATAAATCTTTCAACACTGCCAAGTTTCATATTGAAAGCCTTAATAGTAAGTTTTAAATTTAATAATTTTAGATTTAAATATCCTAAATTTTTTGTTTTATGTCAAACATACAAAATTGACTGTTTTCCAAAATATACAGTAGAATATTAAACTATTAGACTTCATAGTGGCACAACTTTCATTTTGAAAGATATGTAATTGAATTTTTTTGAGTTGAAAGCCTTCAAAATAAATTAAATATAATGAAAAATTAGGATAATAATTTCTCAAACTCAAGTCTTGAAATTGAGAATATCTTAAAGCAAGCATGGAAAATATAATTATTCTTTATTTATGAATGTTCAAAAATATACAACATTTTAAAATCAACTTTTAAAAAACAATTTCTAATTTAAACGCTTCAAATTGTGTAATTAAAAAATTAGGATCATAGCGATTTTCTTTTGTATTTTTTTCTCCAATTTTTAATTTTCAGCACAATATCTCGAAATTTCTTTATTTTTAGTTGATAATTTAAAAAAATGAATAATTTGAAATGAAAAAATATTGAATCAGAAGATTTCAAGAATGAATAATAATTCTAAATGAAGTGTTAAAAAATGAAAGATTTTAAATCAGAAAGTAAAAATTGTCATGTATAAAAACAAAATAGATCAAAATTAAATTGTCTGAAATAACGACCTCAGTAATTGAATAATATCTTTAATTTTGCATGGTTACAAATTTAGAGTTATAAATTTTTATGTTGAACGTTTTTATACGTTAATTTTAGAACGAAAATTGACATCGTTGAATTTTGAAAATATAATAACTAATCCCAGAATTATTAATTTCATTAACCATTCACATTTTTCTGAAATAATTAAAATTTGAAAGGATATGAGTGTAAAAAATTTGTATATCAAAATACTTGGTAATTAACCTTCTTTCAGTTTTGGGTGAAATTCTTATTTGTTTAATTGTCGACTTTCCGTAGTAGAAATTTTTCTAATCAGAAAATTTTGATGGATTTTAATGTTGAATAATAATTTTTTTAGTTTAAAATTAGAGAATTCCAAAAGCTTTTGATTTGAATTTTATAATTTCCAAAGATTTCAATAATTTTAAAGGGATTTCCACAAATTTCTATGAAAATTTAGGGAATTAAGAATTTTTCAAAGGATATTAAATTTGTTAATTAATTAAACGAATTCCAAAGCATTATGAGAGATTTGAAAGATTTCACGAGATGTCCAAGAATTTTGCAGGGCTTACAAATATTTCGAAAAATTCAAAAGATTTTCACAAGATTTAAGGAATTTGATAGGACTTTGAAGTATTTGAGAAATTTTAGGGGATTTTACAAGTTTCAAGAGATCTCTAGAGAACTTTAGGGAATAAAATTCATTTCATGTGCAAGGGATTCCAAATAATTTCTGAATATTGAAAGAATTTCGAAGAAATCCAAAAGGGTTTGAAAAATTGTAAAACATTTCTACGGATTTTAACAGATTTCAAAGATTTCAATGGATTTAAAAATATTGCTATACGCATCAAGGGATTGCAATTAAATTTCAAGCTATTTTAAAGATATCATGAGAAATTCACAGATTTTTGTGGTGTACAATTTTTTTCTTTTGCAGAATCGATATTTTAGTGTACTTTTTAATTAGATTATGAGTTGGCTAGTATAAATCGTTCCTTTGTGGTTCATCTACTTTTTACATTAGTTCCTTCAATATTTGTGTATCATTCATTTCAATGATGAATATCTTATAATCGTGTTCTATATAATGATTTTCTATAATGAATTTTCCATAACCGAGACAATGTTATAGGATATTTATTATAGGGAAATCATTATAGAATTATAGATTAGAGAATAGAATTCCCGAAGAAAGTTTTTTTTCAAATACGATACGTTTGTTCTCACGATTGTTTTTTTTTATCAAGATTGAGATTTTTTTATCATAATTACAATTCTTAGAAAAGAGCCTAAAGCTTCCTTCAAGAATAAGATAAAGGAAACGTTCTCCCTAGGCTCGTTTAGTCGTCCCTTCGCGTTATTAGCGGATTTGCAAGATTAATTAGTGGCATTAATAATGCGAAGAGGGTTGTTTCAGAGCTCAGGTCAGATATTGTCTTTATGTCTTGACGACTTCCGAAACATAGGGATTCAAAATCGTTTTTTATAGTTTTTTATTTTACGACCTAACCCCAATTGCTGCGAATAGTCACAGTTCCATTAGTCAATTGGTTCACCAGCCGGAAAATAAAATAGGAATTTGTATCAATCCTTTCCACTAAGATGGGTTACATCCTGGAAATAAAATTACCTCTCCACTTTTTCTTAAAAAAAAAAAAAGAATTAAATTATCTTTCACTAATTCAATATATTCAGGACACATAGGAAACACAATATTGGTTTGCTCTTCTACTCTGATAGGTCTCAATACACGTGATTAAATCCTCCTACTTCGTACCTAAATATCCTTAATGCTAAGATCTTAGACTCCCTAATATTCGGAATTCTGATTAGTGCCCTAACCACTAATCTATGCATCCTCTAAAGTCCAGTAAAGACTTTTCGGCTATCACGGAGTGATAGGTGCGGAGAGGATTGTAGGATGTATTCTGTAATTCCTCTGCCATCATCCTTAGTTTCCCCCCTTTCCTCTCCCAAAGCAACAACCTCACGGCAATACTCAACGAAGCACAGAGATCCGTTACTGTCAAACAGTGGCCGCCGACGCTGTTTCGCTGTAGCCGAGCGCCTTGTGCACGTGAATCAATAGCATTAACCCATTCCACCCCATCAGGGGGGAGGGGGGTTGCAAAGGCGAAGAAGGGGTGGAAGGGTGGCAATAGTAACAATCCTGAGGTATTTAGCTGCTCACCCCCTCTCCCACACCCTTGCAGTTTCTCTCCGGACAGCGCCAGGGAGAACCAAGATACTGCTAAGACCGTCCGCGTATACACTCTACGAGTACAGCATCCATCCACTTACACCAGTGCAGACCCATTCCCTATCACCACCACTATTGGGATCTCCCTATACCACCCCACTACTTCCGTGAAACCCACAGTCTAACTATATCACACAACGATACAAGCTAAGATCTTCGACGAGTCTACGGTCTTTGTATTTACGTACTAAGGTGAAGTGAGGCTTGCGAGGACCAATGCAAGGGGTGATCGATTCTTGGTTGATTTGGTGGAATAAGTATTGATGGACAATAGTTTCAAGAAGAAAATAATGAGTTATGGATAGAGATAGCTTGAGAAAAGGGGAAAAGTTACTTTTGATGCTTGACTTTTAATGTAATCTGAAAGATGGGATAGTCTCAAAGAGGATTCATTCAGAGTGGACAATCCAAAAATTGGGTTGATGCAATTTTTTATTCCTTTCTTCTCTAAGTCAATCTTCTCATTTCTTCATAACTGCTGGACATCCATCATGTATGGTTAGTGTATCAACACCTAGTCTCCGTCTACATTTTCGTTGTTTGATTGCATACCTTCTAATATTGTCCCTGATCAGTTAAAGATAGATCCTATTAACCTGACGTCTGTTCTTCGTCCTTCTGCATCAGATTCTTTTTCCTTTTATTGTATCTAATTCTTTTTCATTGAATTAGAGTCAAGAATCCGAGGATTGGTTTGATAACTACTGAACATTTCCATTTAGATAGCCATCTGGTTTTCGTCTTCATTTTCGTTGTCCTTTTTGCCTTCTGAAAGTGTTTCTAATCAATGGAATACGTAATTATGTATCCTACTAATCGAGTGTGACTTTTCTCTCAGCCTATTGCAGTAGTTTCTTTCTCCTTCTATGATTTCGAATACCTGTCCGTTCTTCACCTTATCAACATACTTCATTCTCATTACCTTTATGTATCTCCACGTTGTAATATTTAGATGTTCATCCAAAGGCAACAGTATACAGATTGTTTTGCTAAAATGATCCATTCTTTTCTTCTCTGAGCTTATCTTTTCATTTTCCAGTTTCTAATAGAACCATAATTCATGCAACACAGATTAGACTTAGTCTTCAAGTGCTTCTCAAGATAAACAATTTTCAAATCAAGTCGCTTCATTTGAGTTGTATTATCTTTTTTTGTTTCTTCTGCGTATAATCTTCTCACTTCAAACATTTCTAATATATTTTTTTCTCGATTTCAATAAGGTAGTCCTTATTATTGTTTTTATGAATTTGTTTGCTCCCACTCTCTGGATTTTTTTTAATGCTTGTAAATCGGACTTTCACTGAGACAATTATTGGTTGATAATTTGCCCTTTCATCTTCATACTTTCATTTTTTCGTAAGATTAACATTATATGTGGGCGTCCGCATAAAAAGAGCCCTTATAGTTGGTATGAAGTTACATATGGAAAAATATAGCCGGATAAATTTCCGGCACTTCAGGCCCAAAATGAACCCTATAAGTTAAAAAATGAGTCACCGGGGTATTTTTGAAGCTGAAATTTCGAAAAACAGTTTTTCGAGAAAAACGCATGTAAACTTGATGAGTACCATAAGCACACATGTTATATTTTTTCTTCAATCATGAAATATGCCTACTTTCGTTTACTGTCTGGATATGAATAGAGTCCCAATTAATTCTATATAGGTCCCAGTTTCATCCTCCACTCAAACCCAAAAATAATCATTTTGACCTTGACTTAGAAAAACGCGAATAACTCCTAAATTAGAACTGACCATAAGGGCCTATTTTATGCGAACGCCCACACATAAACCTTTTTTCTTAATTCACAAAATGGCAAACACGGAAAGTTGATTTTATGAAAGAACCCAACTTTTTCGTTTTTATTTTCTCGAATATTGAAGAAAGATTCGTGCTTATAAAGAAAAGATTCTGTAAATTTCGTACAGGCCAAATCATCTTTGCGGCCACGAGAATTTTTTTTCAAAAAATTAAAATTTTTTGGCGAACTACAGGATATCTTAAAGGAGTAATTGGTGTGTTTTTTTAGAAGTTTGTGAAATGAGCAAAATATCTTGTTAGCATTTTGTCGGATCTATCTTCGTTTGTGTAAGAATGAAAAAAATTTTCGTCGGAACCTTGTTTTCTTGAAAAGTTCAGAGACCAACTTATTCTGAAAAAAGAGTTTTTGCGATCATGTCTGTCTGTTGTCGTCAACTTTTTTCAAAATACATTTTTTCAAATAAGAATTTTTAAGCATGGTGCTTAATAGTCCTTGAAAAACTCAATAAATTATATTTAAGAAATTTTTCAAACGGATAAATTAACAGAACTTGGCATTCACAAAATATAAAAAAAATTAAATGCAGCTTGCGAGGAAAAATAAATATCTACTTTCTTTATTTATTCATCACCATTCACTAATTTTCAGTGCAAAATAAAATTTGATCAACTCTGTTCATCTTTTCTACTAAATCCTGCATTTCATAATTCATAAGAATTTTCACAAAGTTTAATTATTGGTATAATTAGTAATCAATCGCGAGAAGAAAACGTTCTCATGGTTTTTTCCTTCAATATCAGGAATTAATTTAAATTTTGAAAAAGTCTTTATATTATTTCACGGAATTCATTCGGATACACAAAATTTGGACGTTCGTTATTATGAATGGATTAATATTTCCCCGTTGATCGAAAAACTTAATTTTTTTCAATATTTTCTGAAATTTTTTAAAAGTTTATTTAATTCAGAAAATGTTGGACTCCAAACTTGGAACCGAAAACTTTTATTTCCTGTATTCGAAAAAAGGAGTAACCAAGTACTGTGAAAAATACAGCGATTAGATAAACTTTGAAGAAGAAAATTAATTATGAACATTTATAAACAAACTATTATGAATTTTCACTAGGAATCGCATAAGTTGGAATTAATATTAGTTACAAAAATTATTAAATGCCGTTGTATTCATTTTTAATCATGACAAAGATTGTGAATCAATATTTTTGGTGAAGTATGCATAATCGATTACTGTAAACTAAAAAAAAAAAATGTAGAATTTTTCATGCAAAAACTCTGTTACAATTCGAGCTATATAAGCAGAATTGTAGGCAAGATTTTGAAGAACAAAATTAACCATCAATGACAAAAATTACATCACAATTGAGATATTTCTCGAAGGTGAAAAAAACAATACAAAACTCAATAAGTTGAAATGTTAAGTACACAATTGCAGATTGAACCATTATTTCCAAAATTCATTTGTTATGATAACGAAACTACTGTTCTCGATTTTACGAACTTTTGAAACGATTTTTCACTTTCATGAAATAAAGTTGCCTTCAAATTGTTGAATATTTACTGAATTGAATATCTTATTCTTTTTAACTTTTAATTTTTCAATTTGGAACATTCATAGATTTGTCAAGACAAGATTTGTAACTGTACTACATAATTGATTGTAGAGATTGATGCTCAAACATCCTTCATTTTATGTTCACAAAAACCGATGTCTTAAGATAATATAAAGCGTTTTATAATTCCTTATATAGGTACACAAATAATTTACTAAATCATGAAGAATGTTTGCATTATAAAATTATAAGGGTTATTATAAGTCAATTTAATATTATAATTCGGCATATATATATATATATATATATATATATATATATATATATATATTGAGGTAAAATAAAGCGTTTCATAATTTCTTTCACACAAATAATTCACTAAACCACAAAGGACGATTGCATTAATGGAATTATAAAGGTTATTATTAGTAAATTCAATATTATAATTCGGAATATATATATATATATATTTTTTTTTTCTTAATTTTCTTCGACCCTAGTAATACTGCATCGTCCATGTTTGTAGCAATAGTTTCTTAATTCCATGCTGATGGTTCACCTTGTATATTTTTATACATTATCACAATTGATAGAAAAGTTGTCTTCTCTATAAAAGTAAAAAATTACATTTCATTTCCATTCTTTCACCTAGATTATTTTTTTTCACTTGCCAGTCGTACAGGATCGATATCAGTGATGAAAATATTTCTACTTTAGAGGTTGTAGATGAAAATTGCTCTTGGAAATGTATGAGTATACACTGATAACTATGTAAACTCCATATTCAAAAGCTCATAGTAAATGATAACTTTTTTTTTACGCCAACGATATTATGCAATATTTTTGAGTGTATCTGGGTACTAGGATACCCTGAACAAAACATTGAACAAATTCGTTTCTATTTAGTACCTTCATACTGGTATCCTCGGTACGTTCCCCGCGAAAACCTATACACTATATATATATATTTCATATAAGCCTTTCATAACAAAATATGGAATTCATGTGGATGCTTTGTCTCCTCTTTTTTTTTCTCAACTGTCATAGGCTAACAAATTCAAAAACACCGCAATGGATGAAAAACCTTGTGAAACGAGCAATGACAGACACGCAAGTGTATCAAGTTCTGCTTCTTATTGATACCAATAGTCAGGATCCAAGAATCGACGAAATTTCGACAGAAATTTCGTCATCTACACTAACCGTGAGTGTTAATTTGGATAATATGAATAATGCTGCTAAAACTATAACACAACTCGCATCATTTAATGATCCAAGATCGACAACTTTAGTTGTGATCGTTCACGTTTCAAAAGGGAATGAGACATTTTCAAGATTGAAAGTGGCTACTGACTTTTTGAATCGTCTATCCCCGGGAAGCATTCGACCAAAGTGTTTAATTATTACACTCTCACCAGCAAAGAACAAGAAATTTGAGGAAGCACTGCGTTACATGTGGTCCAATCAATTTCTAGATGCTACAGTCCTTGAAATCCTCCAACTTCAGAATGTAAAAAAACCTCCTACTTTGCACTTTTTAAATCCTTTTACCAATATCTACGTACAAGAAAATTACACACGAAAAAATGGGTTGTTTCCTGACAAACTACGTAATATGCATGGAACCAAATTAAAAGTGGGTGTTTATCCGTATGCTCCTACATCCTATCTACACTTCAACAGTTCCGGCTATCCTATTGAGGCTTCAGGTTTCGAAGTAACTATCTTGGAACAAATTTCGGAAGCAGTTAATTTCAAAATTCAGAAAGTCCTTTCTGAAGTGGAAAATCCAGGAGATTGTTCAAAAGATGTAAATGGTCTAAATTATAAACTAATGCATCATGAAATACAAATGATGGGAGTGCGTAAACCACAAACGCTTGTTTGTCACAATCAGAGTAGTCGATCCGAGTACACAACAGCTGCTGGTGTAAGAAAATATTATGCATTGGTACCGATCTTGGTGACTGAAAGTACTTTTATAAACAGACTGAAAATCTTCCTTACATTGAATGTGATTCTAGTGATTTTGGCACTCATAACAATCTTGACTCGCGTTTTAAGCTTTGAGAAGACCGTGTGGGAAATGTCGTCAGTCATCAGTATTATACTTGGAGTATCAGTTCCGATACAACCAAAGCAACTGAAAGAGCGGATCCTCTTTGCCTGTATGGTTTTAGCCTTTATGATTTCTTCCTCAAGCATCTACGCTCTTTTTACGGGTATTATAATTCGAGCAAAATTTGAAGTACCCCTTAACACGCTCAATGATTTGGATGAATCGGGACTCACGCCTATTATCCATACAAATATTTACAAATTGTACCTTAACAGGAGCGAAGGCGCTTTTTTGAATCTCCTAAAAAAATCACAAATGTCCACTATGAATGCAGCAGAATGTGGACGCTACCTACTTGCGCATAGGAACATCACATGTTTTGTGAGCAACGCGGAGGCTGTCCTTATATTAGAAAATATGGCGACTACTTGTAAGAAACCACTTGCGAAGCTTGTCCAAGAGGCAATTGTCTCGGCTGGTAATAGTTTTAAAATGGAGCCGGGTTCGCCCTATGTAAGACGTTTCGATCAAATTTTGATGAGACTGTTTCAGGCTGGTCTAATTGATGAAGAGTCAAATTTAAAATTTGGTTCAGTCTCTGGAAAACGAAAAGAGTGCAAATGCAAAGAAGAGCAAGTAACAAGTCTAAATAGTGATCTGCTAATAGTGACTTCTATGGGATTTCTGGTTTCGTTTTTTATATTTCTTGGAGAATTACTTGTTGCTCGATGTGGTGAAAAATTGTGGGCTGCGCAGCGAGTGGATACAAAAATCGAATAATAATCAGCTGTTACTGCAACTAATGCAATTTGCATCACATTCAGTTGCTATAAAAAACACATTTCGAGAAATTGGTCTACAACGATAATTGCGAGTTTCAGCTGTGCTGAAAGATGTTCTCTTGTTATCGAACATCAAAATTCCATAACATTTCAAGTAGCTTGAATATGAAATCCAAAAGAAAATCACATTGTCAAATATAGAAAATTTAAGATTAGAAATCTAACTGTAAGTGTGATTCAGGAAAAATAGTTTGACCTGTAAATGATAGATAGAAAGATAGTAATGTAAACAGTTATTTAAAAGCCTGTGTCGTGAAAAATTAGTTATATTTAGAAAGAACCGTCTAAGTAGAACTGTAGATCATATTTTGAAAAAAAACTAAATTATGAATCAGGAAGATCAAATCAAAATTCACAAATGTTTTGCTGGTTCGTTATTCATATTTGGTTAACCATTCACAACAATTTTCTACTGCTCCTCTTCTTAATTCATCTCACACTCATAGTTTTTGATTTTATAATTTGAAATATTTTTGAAACTTGCAATCTACTTTTTAAGAAAGTACTTTTCTCATATCGTTCAGTATGCTTCAATTGTTATTGATCATGATTATATATTACTAAGTAAAACCTTCACTTTCTCCTGATGTAAAATAGGCGCATTTATATTTTTAAAATAGCCTTCATATGACAAATGAAAATTTCTTTGTATAGAAATAAATATCGATTAACCGACTTTCTCGTATTTCCTTTCAAATATATTTTCCAAAGTAGGAGCACATCCTTTTAAAGCTGATTGTGATAAATATTAACAATTTCTGTATTAAATATTTCATATACTAGAATCCGAATATACCAACAATTTTTCTAAATCCTGAGTATTAAATTAATAGTTTATTAATTACTTTCAGTTACATTTTTTCTTTAATTCTACGATTAGGTGTTTTGTATGCTTATTTTTAGAACATAACAATTTTTTGTGTTAAACAAACAATTGGTAATATTATTTGCTATTATTAGGGATATTATTTGAAGAAAAAGTTTGAAGTTGATTCATCAGATAAGTATCGTGAGAATAACAAAAAATTAATTTAAGTAATTCGAATCTTCTGAAATTATCATGATTACAGTATTGGAAGTAACACCAAACCCTTTAAGCCGAATTCATTCAAACACGGAGTATTATCTAGATTATATAAATTGTTAGAATGTTCATACCTATCTCCATACAAAAATTGTCATCTTCAAACAATTTTGAGGTTTAAAATTTTTCATTTTCAACTAGGCACTTTCTGGGATGATGGAATTTTCCATTAAATTAACCAGTCAAGTATAGTGCTATAGTATAATATTACAGAATTCATCGTGAAAATAGCTTTGGTCGAGTTAGAAATAAGTTATTCATACGAAAAACTCTGTAATAGTAGACACGTCGAAATGAGTAAATAATTTTTTTCCAAATATTAGGAAAATAGCAATATAATAAGCATTAAATTGCTTTATTCTGGCATATTAGGAAACACTCTGTGACCAAATGACGTTATGCTCTTGTAGAGATTGGTATATTTTTCTAACGTTTGTGAGAGAAGAACTTTTTCAATTGTGGAAATGTAGTTATATGGTAAGTACTAAATTTATTTATTGTTACGTGAAAAATCGATTAATATATATCAATATATTTAATTAGAATTTTAATTTTTCAAATACACTAATGTTATAAGTATTAAATTCTTTGATAATGTGAATCAATTTAAATATATAAAAATCTTTCATTAACTATGAACATTAGAAAATAAACAATAAATAATGAAAAAGCGCGGGCCAAATTGCCTTTCAAGCCCATCAAACTCCGTCTACAGTCTAAAATCACTTATTTCATCCCCTCAGACTTCTTTTAGAAAGCAAAATCACCTTTCCAACCCCCTGAATCAATACCTTTTTTTCCAAGAATAAATTATCCAAAAGGTATCTGTTACAATGAAAGTATTGTGATATTTTGAAAATTAATAAAATAAATGAAATTGAAAATTCAGTTTGTAAATAGTTGTTCATGAAGTGGTTTTGGCTCTAGGATGAAAAATAATTTTATGAATTGCAATTTATATAAATTGTATGTGTAAATAAATATTTATTAGAATATCTTTTGTAGGTATTAGGTTTTCATTCACAACAATAAAAGATCAAATTTATACCATATAATGGCGTTTTTTGAAGACTTATCCTTTTGTTTCGATCTAACATTCTTACTTTTTGTATTCATTTGCTCAACTTGCTAAAAAAAGCGGATGACTTGCGTTATTTCCACTTCTTCAAGAGTTGAATTCCTCAAAGTTGTTATGAAACTAATATAAACAATTTTGTGTTTGTTCCTAAAAAATATGGATGCATAGATAATAATCGTCAAAAGAAATAGGTTACGCGTATTCCGTGAAAACCAGGCTTCATAAAATGTGTATGAAATCTGTGTATGAAATCAAGACCTTATCTTTCAGTTTGATTTTTTCCAATTATATAAACAAGCAGGCCGTTCTGCAGCACGTAATAAAATATTCACAAATTCTATATGATAGTAAATATTGCCGAAAATTCCATAAAATTTTAATATTGGTTGTAAATGGGCCTGGTTTAAAAAATGGTATTACCAAATGTCTGAATTTCAAAATCAACAAAATTGGACTTGGTTTTTTATACGGACTTACTTAAACTTGATTCTGTATTGCATGGAGTAGTCGATATATATCTTCTGGCTAACTACCATATATGCACAAAATTTTATGAAAAAGGATTGGAAAAAATTGTATAAAATTTTATTTTTTTTGTTTGAAAAAAATTGTATTCAGAAGAAATTTATTTGAAAAATACTTTTACGAACAAAAATTGAAGAAGAGAAAGCATGGAAAAAAATTGCTTGAAACAAAATTTTTTAATCATTTCTTGAAATTATTTTTCTGAAAAAAAAAACTTAATTGAGTCGTGTCTTCCGGGAATTTCAAAATTGTCGCTTATACCCATTTAATGTGACAAATTTTGCCGCTTATGCCCTGACTCTCTGCCAACTGTCGGCGCTTATCGTTCGAAAATTCCCTGCATTTCATATAAGAAATATCGTATAAAGCAGCTGCTGGATGCAGGCAGTTGCAACTCTTGTGAATTTTTCAGCATTTCCATCGGATCATTTTCGGCTCATTTACGGCTAGCCTACGGCGATACCACGCTGAACACATCAGTTCTCGTAAGATCACTGAAGTTAAGCAGTGTTGAGCGCGGTGAGTACTTGGATCGCTGACCGCTCGGGAACACTGCGTACTGTTGGCCCGTCGCGGGTGTGGTGGGCCTACACTGGTAATAAATATCCACCTAGAAACACTACCCGAATTGGGTAGTGAGGCAACGAACTTTCGAGTTCAAACTGCTATCAGTTTTTTTTACGGATAGCCTTAGAATCGTCTACAACTCCTACTTGCCTACTTTCCGCACTTGTAACACAATATGCTATTCCCTAAAAGATATAACGTCTTCACCGGATTTACTGCATGGTAATTTCGTTTATTTTCTAGCATTTCTAGTACATCTTTGTTCTTGATCTTAACAGGGTGGTCCCTATTATTACTTTTCTTGAAATGAATTTGCTGGTAATTCCAGGTTTTATTAAAATTCACAAAAATGAGACGTTCCCTAATTCCAATGGATTGAAATTTTCCCATCGATCGATAAATTTGATTTTTCTATAACATCAGCAATTTTCCGAAAACTTGTTAAATTCATAAAATGTTAAACCCAAAACTTGGGACTGAAAAGGGTATTTTCTATATTTATTAGAAGGGAGTAAACAATTATTGTCAAAAAAACTACCAATTAGATAAATTGCGATCTAAGCAACCATTTATGAAAATATTAAAGAAAATCTTATGAATTTTTATAAGAAATTGAGTTCTTTAAAATTTATATGAGTCAAGGAAATTGATAAATAACGTTCAATTTATTTTAGATCATGGCAACCTTCATAGTTTAATATTTTTGATTAAGTATGAAAAATTAGTTAACAAAAACTAATAAAAAGTTGTTGAATATATTAAATGATTTGAATTTTATTTCTTTTTTTGTTATAACGAGTTTCAATCTTATGATTTAGGAATGAAATGTGTATCATTATTTTGATTGGATACAAGGTTTTTAGGACGTGACGTTTCAAGGTCACAGAGTTTTTGAATAGGGATTTCGATAGTTTCATTAAACTTTTTTTTTTCTCGACAATGAAGTATTCAAAAAAAATGTTTAATGTTCAGAATGTTATGCAGTATTCAAGAAATATATTACCCAAAATTAATGCAACGAAACCATCAGAGATTTAATTATTATTTTCTGAACTAATTTGTGATATTTAACAATGTAGCTATTGTTATCGATTTTATGAACTTTTCGGACGATTGTTGACTACCTACATATAAAATTACCTTTCAATTGTTGTGTATTTGCTGAATTGGATATCTTATTTTTTTTTTAACTTTTGAGTCTTTTACCTAGATTATTTTTCACTTGCTAGTCGTAAAGAATCGATGTCAATGATGGAGATATTTTTTACTACAGAGGCTATAGATGAAAATTACTCTAAGAAATGTATGAGTATACAAGGACCACTGTGTGACCTCCATATTCAAAAGATCATAGTTAATGACAACTTCTGGTTTGTGCCAATGATACTATGCAATATTTTTGAGTGTATCTGGGTGCTAGGATACCCTCAACAAAACATTGCAGTAGTTCGCTTTCATTAAGTACCTTGATACTAGTATCCTCAGTACGTTTCCCGCAAAAACCTAGACTAAATATATTTTATACAAGGCTTTGATAACAAAATATGGAATTCATGTGGATGTTTTCTCTTCTCTTTTTGTTTCTCGACTTTCATAGTCTGAAAAATTTGAAAACACCACCATGGATGAAAAACCTTGTGAAACGAGCAATGAAAGACACGCAAGTGTATCAAGTTCTGCTTCTTATTGATACCAATAGTCAGGATCCAAGAATCGACGAAATTTCGACAGAAATTTCGTCATCGACACTAACCGCGAGTGTTAATTTGGATGACATGCATAATGCTGCTGAAACTATAACACAACACGCATCATTTAATGATCCAAGATCGACGACTTTAGTTGTAATCGTTCACATTTCAAAAGACAATGACACATCAAGATTGAAAGTTGCTACAGACTTTTTGAATGGCCTACTTTCTGGAAGCATTCGGCCCAAGTGTTTAATCATTACACTTTCATCAGCAAAGAGCAAGATATACCAGGAAGTACTGCGTTACATGTGGTCCAATCAATTCCTCGATGCTACAGTCCTTGAAATCCTTCACCTTCAGAATGTAATAGAACCTCCCAATTTGCACTTTTTTAATCCTTTCACCAATGTCTATGGACGAGAAAATTACACTTCAAAAAGTCGGCTGTTTCCTGACAAACTTCGAAATTTGCATGGAACTAAATTAAAAGTGGGTGTTTATCCCTATCCTCCTACATCATATCTACAATCAAATAGTTCAGGCTATCCTATCGCGGCTTCAGGATTTGAAGTAACGATATTAGAAAAAGTTTCACAGGCAGTCAATTTTAGAGTCCAGAACGTTTTTTCCAAAGATGAAAATCCAGGTACTTGTTCGAATGATGCAAATAGTCTAAGCCATAAACTGATGCGTCATGAAATACAAATGATGGGGGTGCGTCAACCAATTCTTCTGTGTTACAATGAAACTAATCGAACAGAGTACACAACATCTACTGGCATAAGAACATACTATGCATTGGTACCGACCTTGTTGACCGAAAGTACTTTTATAAACAGAGGGAAAATCTTCCTTACAGTAAATGTGACTATAGTATTTTTGCTACTCATAACAGTATTGACTCGCGTTTTAAGCTTCGAGAAGAACTTGTGGGAAATATCGTCAGTCATCAGTATTATACTTGGAGTATCAGTTCCAACACAACCTAAGCAATTGAAAGAGCGGATCCTCTTTGCCTGTATGGTTTTAGCCTTTATGATTTCTTCCTCAAGCATCTACGCTCTTTTTACGGGTATTATTATTCGAGAGAAATGTGAACTACCCCTCAACACGCTAGATGATTTGGATAGATCGGGACTAACGCCTCTAATTCATGAAAATATCTACAAATTGTATATTAGCAGAAGCGAAGGCGCTTTTCTGAATCTTCTGAGAAAATCACAAATGTCCGCTATGACTGCAACAGAATGTGGACGCTACTTACTTGCACATAGAAACATCACATGTTTTGTGAGCGACGTGGAGGCTGTCCTCATATTACGGAATATGCTAAATACTTGTAAGAAACCACTTGCGAAGCTTGTCCAACAACCAATTATTTCGGCTAGCAATAGCTTTAAGATGGAGCCTGGTTCGCCATATGTAAGACGTTTCGATCAAATTTTGATGAGACTGTTTCAGGCAGGTCTAATTGATGAAAAGTCAAATTTAAAATCTGGTTTAGTCTCTGGGAAACAAGAAGAGTGTGAAGACGAAGAAGAGCAAGCACCGAGTCTGAACAGTGATCTGCTAATCGTGATTTCTATGGGTTTTCTGGTTTCGTTCTTTGTATTTCTTGCAGAAATACTGGTTGCTAGATGCAGGGCAAAATTCTGGGCACCAATACGACTGGACAGCAAAATCGAATAGTAATCAGCTCTTGTTGCAGATATTGCAATTTAAATCACATTAGGTTTTTATAACAAGTTACGTTTCTAGCAAATGGTCTGCGGTGATAATTCAGAGTGTTGGCTTTGCCTAAGGATGTTAAAGATTATCAAACATAAAAATTCCATAATATTTCAAATGGCTTGAAAAATGCAGAAAATACACAATGTTAAATATAAAAAATTCAAGAAGAGAGATCTCAGTGAAGTTTGATTCAGAAAAAAATAGTTTAATCTGTAAATGTTAGATAGAAAGGTATGAATATAATTAGTCATTTCAAACCTTGTGTCGTGCAAAATTATTTGTGTTTTAGAAAGAACCGTCTAAGTGGAGTTGTACATAATACCTTGAAGAACAGAATAAGTTCCCAGAAAAAATCTTTACCTGAAACAAAAATTATCTTTAGATATTGAGATTCACCTACCACATTGGAAATGGTTATTACCATGTCAACTCTATTGAATATTGTTTTGTTTCGATGCGAAAATAATAAACTGTTATAAAAAATGTTATCAATGACGAAGATTGAATCAAAATGCACACATGCTTAATTTGTTCGCTAATCATATTAAGTTAATTATTGACAAGAATTTTCTACTGCTCTCCTTCTTATTGATCTCACATTCGTCGTTTATAATTTTATAATTTGGAATATTTTAGGAACATGCAATCTACTTTTCAAGAAAGTATAGTTGACTTATAGTTTATTATATTTTCATTAATCCTAATGCAAAATGAGTATAAATATATTCTTCAAATAGCCTACATATGAGGAATGAAAACTTCTCTGTGTGGAAATAAATATCGATTGACCGACTTTTTCTTATTTCTCTTCGAATCTATTTCCCAAAGTAGGCACAAATACTTTCAAAGCTTATTGCGATGAATATGAAGAATGTTTGAAATAATTATATTGTATACTATAATCTGAAAATACCGAATGTAAATGAAAATACCAAATACCAAAAAATGTTTTTCGAAATCCTTAGTATTTAATTTATAGTTTATAAATTACTTCGAGTTCAGTATTGGGTAAGTTACTGAACTGGTTATGTTTTCTTTTGCATTGTTTGGCAGAATCGTCAGGATTACTTGTTTCGTTAACTTCCTTTTTAATCAGCCATTCAAAACTATTTTTGGCATCGAATTTCGAGTTAAAATCACCTCTTGCGTATCTCATTTTAGCAATTCTATTTCCCTGTTTCACGGTACTATGCAAATCATAACTTTCGATTGATAAAGTAGTTGAAAAATACTGATATATTTTAAATTTCGTACAAGACCCCCTTTGCATGATTCAATTTAAAACGCTTGAAATTCCTATCATTTCATGTGAATAGATTGCATTTTCAACAAACTAGTTAAATTTTACATACGGATTCTTCATACGGACTTACCTAAGCGATATATATCTTCTGGCTAACTATTATAATATAGTTGATATCAATATGAAACGATATTATTACTGGTTGTCAGGATAATGGTAATTTGGGCATAGTGTGTTATTTTATTTAAACTTTTCATGGAGATAAAGATATTTATGTACCATAGCGTGCTACTTCCCAGTTGATAATCATCCGAAAGAAGTCAAAGACGCCTTTTGGGACTCTTTAAATGTTACAATAAGTATTTTCGATCATGGCGAAAGAATGATTCTGCTAGGAGATATGAACGGATGGGTCGGCGTCCAACGTCAGGGATTTTTTTTTGTAGAGAAGGTGAGAATGCATTTACGCACTGAGTGTGGGACTCGACCTAAAAAACAGTAATACCCACTAAACTCACCCCCTCTTCCTGCCAACCCATGTTCTCGGAATCCGCTTTCGTATTACTTCAGGAACATCGGGGTAAGGCCGTTAAGCCGTGCTTCGACGTCCGGCTGATTTGCCTACTTGGCATTTCGCCTCTTTACCCCCAACCAAGATGCACGTATCGTCCTTAGCAGTGTGGTGGTTCCACAACTCGGGCTCGTCGGCCTTCGACATCCTGGTTGGGTGTATAGGGTTAGGCAGCTCGTCCTTGATGCTCCTTCAACGAAGCTGCCTCTCGGAATGCCCTGCACCTCATCGTCCCCGGCTGATGATCTGCCCGGGGTTCTCCTTCTACTGCAGCGCAGAGGAAGCACTGTGGCGTGCTTCCACACGTCGCAGCCTTATGGCCCTCCTTGCCGCATTTCCAGCAAGCCGTTAGACGGTTATTCGGTGTAGCTCATCGAAAGACTTCAAGCTTCCTCTGAAGGCTTTTTTCGTGAGGCTGACTTTAACCTCACCTGCCGTCTCACTGAAGTGTTCCTTGATAGCCTCCTCGATTTCTTTCACCTACGTGATTGTGTCGAGATCAAGGACCTCGACCTCGACGCAGGGAATAAGTTCCTTCACAGAGTTTCCCCTGCCAACTGCCTCTCTAATGGCGGAAGAGAATTTCGCCTGCCGTCTGCTGCAGGACCCACCTCGATGACGATTTCCCCCTTCTTTGTCTCCCTAGCACTCCTGATTTTGACACCAAGGGTGTCCGGCTGCACCTTCTTTTTCTGGTCCTTAAGGACCTCGGCATAGCTTGAACCCTCGGCCGGTCTTATCAAGACCGTCTCGGGTCAAGTTCTCTTTTTTGGCTCCTTCCCCTTGGTGCTTTTTGGTGCACCTGCTGCCACCCTACGTTTTCTTACCTCGAAGTTGAGGACGCTGCTGCTGTAGTGCGTATCTTCGGTTTCTTCACCTTCTGCCTTGCATCACTTGCCTCAACAGGACTCATAGAAGGCTCGACTCTCGCTTCCTAGTATGGGGAGTGGCAGCCTCTACAGCTTCTTCGGTTTGAGTCCCGCTTCGGCTTGTGTCCCTGCGCCTATTCGCCTTACATTTCTTTCAAACGTTCTGGCCAACATGTGTTACCGTATCTTGGTAATACTAAACAGCGAGGTCCACGGAGGTTTCCAGCAACTCCACTGAACGCTGCGCCTCACCCAGTCCTTGCCTGATTGGCATAAACATATTCCGCTTGGTGTCGCAGAAATCCTGCATGTTCGCCAACACATCCATCAAATCTTTCAAGATTTTTTGACTCCTTTTCATGTATTTATCCGCGTCCAATATGTCGAGTTTAGCATTCGAATTTTGACGGAGGTCAACCTCCTCCACCACATCCAATTCTCCTTCCAACTCCTCACACACTCTTCGATTCAGGTTTTGTTGCTTCTCTATTTTAATCCCACGAGTAGCTAGGGAAGTGTAGGTCCACCCCGCAGAGCCCCGCATGCGGGGGTAAGGTCTGTATACTCTAGGAGGCGACCTGGTATCCTAGGGACACCGGTTCCGACACCATACCCTGGTGCCATTCACTCTTCCGCACGGTTGCTAGCGCCTTGACTTGGTGTTTCTTCCTTCAATACCAAACCTGGACCATTGTCCGCGACTGCTTATTGAATAATGTAACCGCATTCAGCAGAAACCCTCGGTACGAGGCCCCTTATCCGCAACTAGAGGACGCGCCCGGTAGCCTGGTCAAAGACGCCGGGCCAACGTCGGGGTACAGATACAGAAAGGGTGCTAGGTAATGTTGAGGATTTAAGAGAAAATTACAACGGGAAAAGATTAGTTAGCTTATACTTAGAAAAGGGCCTATTTATCACAAATAAATGGTTCAGACATAAACTGATCCACATGTACACCTGGCGTGAAGAAAATAGCCAATTGCGAATGAAAGGCTAAGAGAACTAATAAGAGTTACAGGAGTCATGTGTGGTTCCGAGTGCAATACTGACCATTACCTCAAGGTCTTCAAAATAAACTTAGGACGGGGAAGGCAAAATAGATTTTCAGAATAAGATAAACGAACGCATAGATGAGGCAAGTTGAAAGGCGCTTAGAAGCAATAAAGACACAGAGGGCGCGTGGACCTTGCTACGGGATATCATTCCTAAAACTGCAATTGAAGTGTGTGGCACGGCAGTGATAGAAAGGAAGTCTGGTGATGCGTAGTGGAATGATGAAGTTGAAGCAGCCCGACGAGAAAAGAAAGAAGCGTACAAGAGATCGTTGAACATCATAGTAGGTCTTAGGGATGAGGAGAGAAATGGGCACAAAAATGATTACATACACAAAAATGAAGAAGTTAAACGACTAGTCAAGAAGAGTGAAGATAAAATCGGAACAGAAGAAGAGAAGAAAATACAAAACGACTTCAAAGGAAGCAAGAAACTATTGTATAAAAAGATGGAGAAAAGTTTATTTAAAGAGTTTGTTAACATGAGAAACAGCGTAGGTGAAATTCTATATGATACAGACGAGATAGTATACGCTTGGAGAGACTCTTCAAGGAATCATTTGGACGTGGAGCTATAGGACAACAGAACTGTGACAGAATATAATGCATCAGAAAACCTGATTGAGAAAGTTTGTTTCACTGAAGTTAGAGATATAATTACGAGCTTAAAAAACGGTAAGGCTGCCGATGTAGATAGTATAAGCGCTGAAATGCCTAAATACAGTGATAAGTACATATCTCACAGGCTGTGCGAATTGATGAATTCATGTATTGAGATGGTAGAAGTCCCAGACGAGTGAAGAAAAGCGATTATCGTACTAGTATACAAAAGGAAAGGAGATAAAAGCAACTGCAATACTCACAAAGGTATCACATTATTAAGTGCCGTAAGTGCAATATACTCAAAGAGTACGGAGTCAATGAATGACTCCTACAAGCAGTGAAAACAATATATGCAGGTAACAATGCGTGTGTAAGCGTAAATAGGAAACTAAGTGACTGGTTCGATATTATTCAAAGCGTTAAACAAGGATGCCTTATGTCCTCATTCCTATTTATCATATTTATGAACAAGTGTCTAACAATGGCCCTCTTCGACGAATGAGGTATAGTTTGAAAGAAAAGGTGAGAAAACTATGTCCAACATTGTCCTAAATGATGGCAGATTAGGACAAGTTGATAAGTACATATATCTAGGTAGCCTATTCACTAGTGACGGAAAGATAGATGGGGAGTTAGATAGGCGCAAAAACGAGAATCAGAAGGTTATCGGTAGAGCAGGGTCCATTTTCAGATGTGAAAATAAATAAAAAAAAGCTGAAATAGCAGAACATGATTCTATATTTGTACTGACTGTGTTATACGGTAGCGAGACATGGACCTGTCAAGAAAAGGATAAGAATAAAATTAAAGCGATTAGCATGAAACATCTGCGCACAATATGCGGGAAAACACTGATAGACAAAGTGAGAAATTAAACAATCCTCAAAAAATGTAGTTAATGGTATAATAATAATAGTAATATGTAGAGAATAAACAATTTTGGAAATAGGTTTGCTTCTACCGCCTGCTTTAGCTAGTAAAATTCTGACTACGGATTCTTACTTTGTAGCCAGTTTCAGATTGTTTCAATTTTGGGTCGCCAAATTTTTATTAAGGATTCGGATTCTGTGCTTTACAAGAACCCGAGGACACCAAGATTGATGAAATTAAAGTTTGAACGATGAAAATTAAACGATAAAACAGAGTGTACTGTTTCAGCAATATAATTTATTTCAATGTTCCTGGAACACTATACTTCTAAACTGCAGGGTAGCACAGCAAAACGAATGAACTCACATTCAGCCGATTTTTAGGAGAAAAATAACGTTCTATGAAATCTAATTTTCAGTTTAATCGAAAACTGACATTTTGTTTCCAGATTTTCAGATGCTAAATGAGGGTGAAAAGAATTTAAGCAAAAAAAGTTATCCAGCTCTACTTTGCATGGTAACTCAAAATCAATTTAATAATTTAGTTGAAAACTAAATGGAGAAAAAAAAGCTCTATTGAAAAATAAATAAATCATTTATGAGAAAATGCAGGGGGAATTTTATGAGAAAATTAGTCCTTTTGCCCATTTTTTTAAAGGACCTAGGGCGCAAACCTGACGTTCTATAGATTACTAACACGGCTTGAATTAATGGTGGAACATTCTGCTTTAGGTTTATTGAAACAAATGCTTCCGTCACCTATCTAGAGCGATTACAGGTTTTTGATAAGCCCTCGTGAACCCAGATGGTGAAGAGTAGTGAGAATAACTATGTAGCTTCCTCAATCTTCAGTAATGTGTATAAATACTATAGATCAATCGATTTGCCATGAATCAAGAAATCCTTTCCGTTCTTGCATCAACTTTGAATTATGTTGATGGGTAAAGTTTCACTATAAAAAACCGAATTCCAAAATATTATGCATTACCATAGCTTCCTTACTCTTCAATAAAATGTAATAATATTATCGGCCAATCGATTCGACTCGGATCAACACATCTTTTCTGTTCGTGCATCAACTTTGAATTATGTCGATGATGAAAGTTTCACTATAAAAAACCGGTTTTCAAAATATATAAATTAGCATAACTTCCCTAATCAGTAATAAAATGTATCAATATTATAGGTCAATCGATTCGCTTCGAACCAAGAAAGCTTTTGTACCCTTGCATCAACATTGAATTATGTCAAAGAAAGAAGTTTTGCTATAAAAAACCGTGTTTTCAAATATTATGCATTACCATAGCTTCCTTACACTTAAATAAAATTTATTGATATTGTAGGTCAATCGATTCGACCTGAATCAACACATATTTCTGTTCTTGCATCAACTTCGAATTATGTTGATGAAAAAAGTTTTACTGTAAAAAACCGATTTTCGGAATATATAAATAACCATTACTTCCCTACTCTTTAATAACATGTATTAATATTATAGGCCAATCGATTCGCCTCGAACCAAGGAATCTTTTATATTCTTGCATCAGCTTTGAATTATGCTAATGAAAAAAGTTTTACTATAAAGAACCTATATTCAAAATATTATTGATTGCTAAGGGAAATGCAATAAATATTTTCAGAGATCCTTTGGTCAGTTTCAAGATATAAGTGGGAAAATAAGCTCTTCAAATTTCATCAATTTATCTGTAACCGTTTTGCAGTTTTCGTGCTCAGAAAAAAACATTACATCCAGACACATACACATACATGCATACATACATCCGAACACACACACACACACGTCCACACACGCGCACACATCCGGACAATTGCTTAGAACATTGTATCAGACATTTTTGAATTAAGGAGGGTTTCATTAAATGAATTTAGAATTTTTGGAAAATTCTACCATTACAAATCTTCCTTTATGAGGAAGCAAAATTGTTGAATATCAAATATTTCCAATAAATTTTTATTCCAGCTATAATTGATTTTCATAATCTTCGATTTCGTATATTTTAATTTTAATTTGTACAAAATTGTATAAGGAACTGTTTGGAATTAATATTTTTCAAAATTATTTTAATATCAATAATTCACTAAAAAATATTTGCATGAACACATTTATAAAAGTTATTGCAAGTAAATTATGTATTAAAATTTCAAAATTAATCAATTCAAAAAAAGCATCCAGATTGTATTAACTATGCTTCCTCATAAAAGCAATATGAGTTGCTTCCTCGTATATCCTACATTCTCAGTCCTAATGGAAAAAAATTAATTTCCGAAGAAATAAAAAATGACACTACATTTCTGTCCTTGAGCTAGTACTTTTTCAAATTACCAGGCGTAAAATGTCAATGTCATTGATAAAGATCTCCCAATTACAGAGGTTATAGATTACATTTGCTTAGTGGTTACAGGGCACCTTCTGAATTTAAAGATCTTAGTCAATGATAACCTTCAATTTGCGCCAATTATATGATGCAATATTTTTAAGTGTATGTGGTTGCTAGTATATCCTCAACAAAACATCAAACAAGATCCCTTCCATTCGACATCTTGATACTGGTGTGAGCAGTCCGTACTCCTTGAAAAACTTAACGAAAACCATATTATATAAACTTTTCGCAACAAAATATGGAATTCAGGTTGATACTCAGTCTCTTTTTTGTGTTTATTGGCGTCCATGGTCTGAAAAATTCAAGAACGCAACCATGGATGAAAAGTCTCGTGCAACAAGGAATGAAAGACACGTCAGTGTATCAAGTTTTGCTTTTTATCAATACCAAGAGACAAGATTCAATCATCGATAATTTTTCGAGAAAACTGGCATCTTTAAATATGATCGTAATTGTTGATTTAGACCAAACAAATAATGCTGCTAAAACCATAACACAGCTGGCCTCATTTAATGACCCAAGATCGACGACTTTAGCTGTAGTGGTTCATGTTTCAAAGGACAATGATACCTTTCCGAGATTGAAAATTGCAACAGACATCTTGAACCGCCTATCACCGAGAAGCATTCGACCCCGGTGTTTGATCATTATACTCTCATCTGCAAAGAACGAAAGATTCGAGGATGCACTGCGTTACATGTGGTCCAAGCAATTTCTCGATGCTACAGTCCTTGAAATCATTCATCTTCAGAATGTAACAAAACCTGCTACTTTTCACTTTTTTAATCCTTTCAGCAATGTCTATGTACAAGAAAATTACACATCAAAAAGTCGCTTGTTTCCTGACAAACTATGTAATATGCATGGAATCAAATTAAATGTGGGAGTTTATCCGTATCCTCCTACATCGTATCTGAAATTCAACAGTTCAGGCTATCCTATCGAGGCTTCAGGATTTGAAGTAACGATATTGGAAAAAGTGGCAAAAGCACTCAATTTTAGAGTCCATAACATTCTCTCTAAATATGAAGAACCAGGTATATGTTCTAGAGATGTAAATGGTATGAGCCATAAACTGATGAGTCATGAAATACAAATGATGGGAGTGCGTCAACCAGTAACACTTTTGTGTTATAATGAAATTGATAGAACCGAGTACACAACAGCTGCTGGCATAAGAACATACTATGCATTGGTACCGACCTTGATAAGGGAAAGTACTTATTTAAACAGATGGAAAATCTTTTTGACAATTAATGTAACAGTATTATTTTTGATACTCATAACAGTCTTGACTCGCGTTTTAAGCTTTGAGAAGAACTTGTGGAAAATGCCATCAGTAATCAGTATTGTACTTGGAATATCAGTTCCGACACAACCTAAGCAACTGAAAGATCGAATCCTCTTTGCCTGTATGGTTTTAGCCTTTATGATTTCTTCTTCAAGCATCTACGTTCTCTTCACGGGTATTATTATCCGGACAAAATTTGAAGTACCTTTTAAAACGCTAGATGATTTGGATAGATCTGGACTTACGCCTCTAATTCATGAAAATATCTACAAATTGTATATTAGCAGAAGCGAAGGCGCTTTTCTGAATCTTATGAGAAAATCACAAATGTCCGCTATGACTGCAACGGAATGTGGACACTACTTACTTGCGCATAGGAACATCACATGTTTTGTGAGCAATGTGGAGGCGCTCCTTATATTACGAAACATGTTGACTACTTGTAAGCAACCGCGTGCGAAGGTTGTCCAACAACCAATCATTTCAGCTGCTAATAGTTTCAAAATGGAGCCGGGTTCACCTTATGTAAGACGTTTCGATCAAATTTTGCTAAGACTCATTCAAGCTGGTTTAATTGATGAAAGCGGAAACTTATCAGCTCTCTTGATTCCTGCAAAACAAGAAGAGTGTAAATGCGAAGAAGAGCAAACAGCTGGTTTGAATAGTGATCTTCTATTCCTGACTTTTACTGGATTTCTGGTTTCGTTTTTTGTATTTCTTGGAGAAATACTGGTTGGAAGATGCAGGGCGAAATTCTGGCCACCAACGCGATTGGCTGACACAATCGAGTAATAATTGACCATCTTTTTCACCAACACATGAATCACCTTATATTTTTATAAAAGAATAATTTCTATATAATGTTCTGCAACGGTGACGAAAAGGTTTAACTGTGTTTAAGGCTGTTCACTACTCATCAAACATCAAAATTCCATATTCTTTAAAATAGTTTATAGAATCGAAAAAACCACATTGTTCAATTTAGAAATTTTAAAAAGATGAATCTAATTGCAAGGGTGATTTAGAAGAATATATATTTTGTAGTAAATAAACAGGAAATGAATAATTCAATCAGGTATTTCCAGTTTTTGATGCAAAATTGAGTATATTTTAATAAGAACTGTACATAGATACGTAGAATTGTAGATAATATTTCAAAGATCAAAATAAGCTGTAATAATAATCATATTATTGCATATTACTAAGTAAAAGCTTGCGTTCCGCTCAATGTAAGATAAATGTTTATATGTTTTTTATCTAGAATATAAAACGAACGCAAATGTCGTCTCTGTATGGAAATAAATATATTCTTGTATATTACTAAGTAAAAGCTTGCATTTCGCTGAATGTGAAGTAAATTTTAATATGTTCTTTAAATATCCTAAAATGTATAACGAACGCAAATGTCGTATCTGTATAGAAATCAATATCGATTGACCGACTTTTTCGTATTTTATGCAACTACATTTTACAAAGTAGTTGCACATCTTTCCAATGCTTGATGACGTAAGTATAAACAATATTAGTATTGAATGAATAATTTATAAATTACGTTTAGTAAAATTTTTCTTTCGATAGCTATGATTCGCCCGTGGATAAAAAAAAATGAGTTCAATCAAATTACTATTACTGTTACCTATTAAATTAATAAGTTACAAAAGGACCCCGCACCAAACGTGAAATGTTTCTTTCCCTCAGAACCTCTTTAATATGTTCGGCTCAAAGTTTCACATTTTGACGATCAGACTTACGGAAATAAAAGATTAATACGCAGTCCACGAACTGGAGAGATCAAGGATTTTAAGTATACAGCATGTTTTGGGGTTTTCTTCATACCTTAAACATCCAAGTATCTAAATCATCATTTCTGAGACAACTAAAATCACTAGAGATTCTTTATTCAACTGCTGTGGTATGTAATTACTTTCAATTAAGTAGAAGAAGCGTGCACAGGGAGAATATGTCCAGGAAAATGGCATTCCTAATGAACAAAATCACAAGAGATGTTCTGATTAAAATATCCTGGTAGGAAATGACTTCAAAATATGTATAAGATACGTTTACTTACAACGATATATCTCAGAATTCACTCCGAAGGTTGCTTTATTATCCCTTGAACATTGAATCCGGAATATCGACATTTCTCAAAAACTAAAAAAACAAGGTTTTTTGATCAATCTATGAGGATAGGAGAAGATGCAAAACCAACAATGTAAAACCATGTAAATCCAACAATTAATACACATTTCCATAGCTTTTTATTCTTGTTATACCATCTATAACTCAGGGATGATTAAACTACCCAGACAATGATAAATAAATTTCATGCATATTCATCAATAAATTTTGATGCAAATCCTGCTCAAGGACAATTTCTGTATATGTTTTAAAGTGATTTTGTAGGTTTGACTATTAATATAAAAAATCTTTGGTGATTCATGTCTCACAAAATGTTAACTTTCCTGCTTCTCTATAGAAGAGATGATTGAAGAACCCTTTACAAAAATTCAAAGAAATTTTCTTGTTGTATACACCTTCGCTACTCACTTTAGTATGATTCCCTATCCTCATGGATTATTCAGAAAACCTTGTGTGATTTTAGTTATCATGGAATGTCGACATTCCGGATCCAATGATCAAGGGTTAATTAAACAACCCTTGAAGTGAATTCAGAGATTCCTACCCTGATATTTTAATCAGAACATGTCTTGTGTTTTCGTCCATTAAGGAATGCCATTTTCCTGTTTTAAATGTTTACTGGATGTTGAAACATCCCTTAAAATTTATTCGAAGACATATTCTTCTTTCTTTCAAATTTTGACTCTGCACGTTCAGAAATACAAAAAAAATTAGATTAAAATTTTTTTACAAGAAGCCATTTACTGCACACTTAGTACGGGGTCCTTCGTATGCTATGCATAAGAAGAAACATATTTGTTGTTAAAGACAGTAACGAAAAAATCACATGTGTGGGGGCTCTATAGGCTCTCGTGAGACCCTCTGGGGCTCTCATTGGAGGCTTAGTAGAACATTGTAAGAGGCACTGGGGGACCTTGTGGGTGGCTCTGGAGCCCCTTGTTGGAGGTTCTGGGGTCAATTGTAATGGGCTCATTGCTGAAAAATGTAAGGGCAATATTCAGTGATCGATATGGATAAATGGAAAGAGATTTTAAAAAAAGACGAGAGAGACTCTGGGGCCTAGCTTGGGAAGCAGTAGGGTATTTCAAATAAATTGAACCAGAATAAAATAAAATGCATACTTCAGAAAGGTTCTCAACTTTTAAACTTTGGTGGTGAGATCTTTTAATAATGTAATTCACCTTTAACCCACATTTTTATGCAAGCCCCTGGGGTTGATAGAAGAGGAGAGAACAATAAGCAGGAATGAATAGGAGTAGATGAAAAAGGAATTAATGAAAAAGGTAAGGGGAATTCGCAGGGATCGATAGAAACAAATAGAAACAAGATTAAAGGAATGAGAGAGAGGAAGAGAGAGAGAGAGAGAGCTAATGTGATTCGAGATGCATATGCGAAGCTCTGGAGACCTTCGTGAAAGCATCCAGAGACCCTCGTGGGAGACTCTGGGTAGCCTCGTCAAAGCTTCTGGGGCCTTTGTGAAAGGCTCTAGGGGCCCTCATTAGAGCCTCTGAGCGCACTCATGGTTGGCTCTGGAGGTTTTTCGTTAGTGGAACTGAAGGCCCTCGTAAGAGGCTTTAGAGACGATCATGGGACGCTCTGGGGGAATTCGTGAGAGACTCTGGAGTCCTGGTTTGAAAGATCTCGTTAGGATTCCCAACACATAGGAGGAGGTTCTTGATGCCTTCGTGGAAGCCTCTGCAGTATTCCCGAACACTCAATTGGGAGACCTTTTTTTAATATACTATAATACCTGAAATATTTCGGTTTGATCCAAGCCTCCGATGTTGATAAAAATAGGTAGTTATGTATGCAGAGATCGAAAGGGATGAATGAAAAAAAAATTCAGATAAAAACGGCGAGAAGGAATATGACGCAAGGTTTTCCGTCTGTGATTGTGCAGGCTCTTCTAAGAAGCTTTAGAGTCTCTTAATTAGATTGATTCATAGTCAAATAAAATACATACTTTGGGAAGGATCTCGACTTTGAAAACCTTGGTTGTGAGATGTTTCTATAACACACTTTTACCTTTTCGGATAGCGTGAAAGTTTCCCTAAGCATTCCTGGAACATTTCAATGGAATGTTTGGAGAATTTCGAAAAAATATTCCAGGAAGGTTTTCGAAAATAGGAAAATGTCCGCGTATCAGGAAAGGTTCCCAAGTAATATTTGACGAACGTTCGTAAGGATTTTGATTAAATAAATTAGCATAATGCGAAAATTTTCACGAACATTTCCTGAACCTTCCTTGGAAACCTTCCTTGATACACGGACATTTATCTACTTCCGGGGAACTTCCTGGAACATTTTTCAGAATTTTCAAACCTTGTATTGGAATATTCCATATTTCTTGGAGTTCCATAAAATCGGCCTCAAGGAATTGCTGTCTGAGCCTAGCTCATACCGGGCACTGGCATAATATATGCAGGGATGTTTCATCATCCCTTCCGCATCTTCTGTACTCTGTCGAGGGGTTACACCCTATTTTGTGTATATCATAATTTAAGCGGTTGTGCCCAGTTAGCATCTGAACCACTGTTCTCATATATTTCTAGGGTAGACTCAGTGTTTCCCTGGCTCTGTACATCCTGTACGTATAGCCCAGGATATATTTCGCCTGTCGGCGACACTGGATTTGTTATCAGTATTTCGAGTGCTTTGTTCGAATTCAGCTTTTGATGGTCATCCCGATGCTTCTAGACGCTAGTCCCAGTGCAGATCCTATGTATTCACTTGCTGAACCGCATTTTGACAACTGGTCCGCCATTCCGTTGCTCTTGCTCCCTGTGTGATCTGGGGCCCAAATGAGAGCCACTTTGTTTTTTATCTGCAAGTTGGTTAAATGCCATTTTGCATTACTGAACCAGTTCTGAGTTTATATCTGGCCTCCCTGGTGCAGTGCATGTGGCTTGACTATCCTCGCAGATCGTAATCTGCCTGCCAGCATGGTTTTCTCCTATTAATGTAGAAGCACAGCTCAGGACGGCCAGGACGTCCGATCATAGGTTCCTGCTACAGACCCTCTCTCTCCCCTGGAGCCATCTATATACGAGATTTCCTCTTGGAGGAGCGGGTTACCATTTGCTTTCCACATGTGCCTGCTTGTGATGTAGACGCGAAAAGTTTTGGAGAAGTTGAGGCATTTTGTTATTTTATCTTGCCTCATCTCAAGAATGAACAGTGTGCTGATGTGACTTGGAAGCCAAGTGGGCCTAGTCCCCCGAGTCTATTTACTCTTGCCCCTCATTGCTTCCGTAAAATTCCTGAACGCTACTATTTGTAATCGTTGCAGCCTGTCCTGCATAGTTTCAAGTTTTGTCCCAGGCCATCAGACGACGGCCGCATATAGGAGCCTTGGCTCAAGGACTCTTCTGCACATCGAAAAAGTCATGACAAACTTCTTGCATTGGGTCTACAGGTGCCTTGTCTAGTTTAGTTTGCTATCTAGGATTGCTCCCAGATATTTCACCGAATCTGGAAACGTCATCCCCCCACCGCAGAATACAGGAGCATCAACTTTTGGCACTTTGTAGTTACTCGTGAAAACGACCAGGCTGGTCTTTCTCGGATTTATCGAGAGCTCTGAGCTATAGCACCAGGGATCTATGATATGCAGTACCGAACATGTAAGATCCATCAAGGTTTCCAGATGAGTCCACCTTACAAGGATAACAAAGTCATCCGCATAGTTTCAATTTTGCCAGGAGAGCATGAAGCGCAGATTCTACCGAACATTCTGCCTGAAAAGCATGCTGCCCTCTGTGCAGTGAAGAGGCTAGAAGCACCTCATCCCTAATATATCTCTCGACCACCTTCTGCAACGTCTTCAGGATAAAAGACGTTAAGCTGATTGGCCGGAAATCTTTAGTAACAGTGAAACTCTCCTGCCCAGGTTTGAGAATGAAGGCAACTCTTTGATCCTTCCATGCCGATGGCACGTGTTTTAGGGCAGTGCTTACAATACATAATTTCGTCAGTGGAGGGACGACGATATTAATGTCGTTTTGTAAAAGCGCTGGATAGATGCCATTCGTCCCTGGTGATTTAATGGGATAGGCGGACACTTGGCCCAACCTTCCTCATCTGGGTCGAATCGAATACTCTGGAACCCCGGGAAGTGAGCGTCCATCAGGTGATTCAGCGTTGATTTTTCATCTTTAGCAAACTCCCTATTATCGAGCCTTATAAGCCCGAGGCGAGCTTCCATGTTTTTCGCTAGGATCTTGTGGACCCTCGCTGTTTCCGGAATGTCTTCCGATTCCTCGCAGAAGCCCCTCCGGACCTCCTGTTTATACTTCTTCAAATTTTTATTGCATAAATACTGAACCGTCTTATAGATGTCCCAGTCTGGGGGCAACTTACTTCTATTTGCACTGTTGGACAACGCTTTTATCTTTTTACGGAGTTCCTCCAGGTGTGTGTTCCACCATTCTGCTCCTTTCCTAGACTCAATTGTCCTTGTTGGGCAATTGTTCTCATATGATGTAGTCAGAGTTCTTCACAGAAAATCCGTGGCGTGTTCTAACTCATCTGTTGTACCGATTCTTGTGGGGAATTTCACGAGCCTCCTCTTGCGTATCTTGAATGGATTGAATTAAAACGAAATAAAATGCATACTTTAGAGAGGGTCTCGACTTGTGAATTTTGGTGGTAAGGTCTTTTCATAATATTATATACCTTGAACCCTCAGTTTTGATGCAAGCCTCCGGGGTTTATGTAAAAGGAGAGTGCAATATGCAGGGATGAGTAGGCGTAAATAAAAAAGGAATTTATGGAAAAAGTGTGGGCAATATACAGGGATGGACAGGAATAAATGGAAACAGTGAAAATGTAATTTTCAATAGATTATTTAATCATAGAAAAGTTATCTTGAAACTAGATTTCAAACAAACGGAATCAAAGTCTACGGCTCAATGTTTCTATGCAGTAAAGTTTAAAAAATGGTGTTGAAACGCAGGTCCCTTGAGAACCGCGTTCAAAAACAAACTGAAAAACAATTTCAGTTCCAATTTATGACTATAGTACATCAGAGGTTTAAATCATAGTTTCGAATTTAAGTTACAATATTTCTGATATTTAAGAATATTCAGTCGAAATGCACGCTAGGAGAAATCTGAATATAATTAGAGAAAACATTTTTAAGAACAAAATTAGCCATCAATAATGAAAATTGCGTCAAAATTGAGATTTTCCTCTGAGGCGGAAGAAACAATACAAAATCTCGAATAACTTAGAATGTTAACCCTTCAACGACCACTGTTGCAGCTGAGTAATGTTCACTATTTTCATTTAATTTTTTATTTTTATGTAACAAGCTTAGAAAATGTGCAAGGTAAATACGTGTATCAGATCGAAGTGGAATATTCTGCATCTCGTAGGGTGGTTATAAATTATCGTATGGTTGATAGAAATAGAGAAAATTATAAAAATTGATAAAAACTTTCGATGCAAAAATCGATTAGAAAATGAACAACCATTATTCTCGATTTTTTGCAGAATTCTCAGCCAACATGTTCTAGGCTCGATTACAGATTCGACTATTATTTTCTAAATTCATTTCTTATATTTGACAATGTGGCTATTTGTTGGCATTCACAAAATATTAGAAACGTTATTGGCTACATTTGAATAAGATGTCCCTCAAATTTTTTAATTTTTACTGAATTGAATATCTTCTTATTCAGATTTTTTATTTCATAATTTTTTAATTTGGAACATTTCAATTTTGTATACGTACATTTCGGAATGATTGATGCTCAAACATCCGTTAATTTAATTTCCTGAAAAATGATCGTTTAACGCTTAAATCTTTTTTTTTATTTTCAATGTATTTTCATAACACAAGTATATAATAAATTTGTCAGTCTTTTTTGATTTAACAACTTTCGTCTTTGCATTTTCTTTCCGTCTCTTGTGTTGATTTTGCAAAAATTTAATTTTTTTATTTTTTACGATTAACTCGTAGTGGTCACACCGGGTTCAGTGGATTTCAAGCTAAGTTTGCATCTACGTACCTTCAAAGAGAAGATTCAGAATGGGTAAAATATACTGTTCAGAAAATGTTAGAAAAATTCATCAGAAAATTTTCATTATTAGAAGAATAAATAAATAAATTTATTAGAAAAGTTTTATAATTATTATTTATTAGAAAAATGTTGGGAAAATTCATGAAAAATTCGGTTTAAAATTGATTAAAAATACAGTCTATCTCATAAAACTATACTATTTTGAAAGTAAAACGCACTAAGCGTTTTTGTTCGATCTCAAAAATTGAAATTTTGATGTGTATTTTTGCGGAAAAGTTAAATTTCTCGAAAAAATTGTTCTCGCGTAAGTCCGTATGGAGAATGGAAGTTTTAAGAAATTTTCGGCCATATTTACTATTCTATAGAATTTTTGAATATTTTATTAAGTGCTGGAGAACGGTTTGCTTGTTTATTTTATTGCAAAAAATTAAAGTCTCCAAAAATAGAAACGAAAAATTCTGGTAGCCTTAGAGGCTTGAAAAGATCATTTGACAAATCATCGAATGGATTTTGAAACCAGATTTTTTTTTATATCAGATAAAAACACCCCCTGAAAAAAAGTAAATAATTTTTCTTTTAGTTTCATTGTGACTAGAACCTTTAAGAAATTTTGTTTTTAAATAGCATTGAGAAAATAATTGGTTGGGACAATAAGCTTCTTATTACTAAAGTTGTGCATGTTAAGTAATATGAATAGTGAAAGCCATTCAATTGGTTTTTAGTGTTTACATTAATAAAGATATGAAACATACCTGAAGTTCAAAATGAGTTGGTAAGAAAATTACCTTACACAAAATTAAATCCCTCTTTCTTTCTGTGCAATTTGATAGAAATTTACAAAATTCTAATACGTAGGATTTGATAAAAGTCTGGAGTGTACAAGATTTGATAGAGTTTGAACGAAAAACTGTTCATAGAATAGTATAAAATTTTTTGATGGATAAAGTTAGATAAAATCTTTGAAGATTTTGAAACGTAGGATTTGATACAAGTTCTATGCCAATAAGATTTCTTAGAATTTCAATGAAAATCTGTTGGCAGAAAAGTATAAGATTTCTCAATGAACAGAATTGATAGAAATGTTCGATATTGTAGAAGATAGGATATGATACAGGTTCTTCGTGTACAAGATTTGATGGAGGTTTAATAGGAATCTCTTGATAGAAAAGTATAAAAATTTTAGATGAATGGAATTTGATGAGAATTTCCAAAATTGAGGAAGACAGGAATTGATACAAGTCCTGTGTGCTAATAAAATCTGATTGGTGTAATTTGTTTGATTATATTTAAAAAAATTAGTATCAAAATGTGCTTGTAGTGGCAGCGGCATATATTACAAACTGAAGCAGTTGGCCCTACTACTTTAATAGTTGTCCCAACCAACCACTGTATTAGTTAATATTTTTAAGTCTTTCCAGCTTATTTTCCCAAGAAACAAATATGTTCCTGTAGCAATAAACTTATTTCCGTTACCTTAGTAAATTACTACCCAAAATGTAATAAATTATGTTAATTCCACGAATGAGCTAAATGGGATGAAGTTCTATGCTTTGTCATGTCAGTGGTCGTTTTCGTATTGTCGTTTCATTTGATGAAATTTCGAGAGGCTGTTTCATGAGTAGTGAATAGTGATCGAAACTATTGTGTAGACTGTCCAGTCTTAACTCCTCACCATATTCCTATATTCTAGACTATGTAGAATGGAAGACCACCCACTATTCTCAACATTCTCAAGGAAATCCGTGTTTGTTCAAGGAGCTAGAAGCATGTCGCACACAAATGACGCGAGGAACTGTGTACGCAAAATCAATGCCCAGCTTAGCCGCTGATTGTACCGTAATGTTGGGAGACTTGGATTTGGCTTTGAGAGAGTCCGAGGTACCCACCGAGCGCTCAAGATAGGACCAACCGATTCGGCGACCCGTCGCGACGCGCCTTTGAAATCAAACCAATCTCGATTCCTCGTTTCTACTCACAAAGTCACAATCACCAAAAAGAAAAACAGGTGACAATCTACAAAGTGCACGATAATCAGGAAACGTCTCCAAATTTATTTTCAATTCGATTAGAAAGCTAGCTACATTCACAGTAAATTCCAGTCGATCAATTTGATCCCGAAATTCCATTTATACAGTTTTTTTATTTTTTGTTTGATTAGAAAATTGCGCATCGCAATGATCCGTTTCTCAAAATCAATTGCCTGTTATGAATTTTCATCAGCAGAAACTGTCGAGTATCAGTTACTGAGCCACATCCAAATCATGACCTTCTAGATCTGTTGCACATGGCCATTTAAAAAATGAGAATATATGAGGTCAATAAATTTAAAGAAACACTCTTACGTATTGTTAAAAATTCATCCATTTTGTGGAAAATCGAAATATTTTTGGTTGAAAGTTAATTATTTTGTTCTGGAAAGTCTACAATTAATTCATAAAGTTAATCAATTACTACAATTACTACAATTAAATTTATCGTTTTCTTAAAAATTTAATTACTGATAGAAAATTCAACTACATATCTTGTAGAAATTTCCCCTTCTTGGCTTGAAAATTCAACAATTTGGTGGATATTTTTTTCTCTCTTGACTGAAGAACCTTTCTCGGTTGAAAATTCACCTGTTTCACTTGTAATACGCATTAAATTTTAAAACTAAGCTTCCAAAGAAACTGAAATTCCAAAACTTTCTGAAACATTCCTTGCTGCTCCTAGGAAGTTGGAAATCTTCCAGAAGTTGAATATGTTCCTTTTTTATGGTTGAAGATTAGTTTTTCAATTCGAAATTTAACTATTACAGGTTTAAAATTAACTAATTTAAATAAATACTTAACATTCTATTTTTTGTTGAAAAGTGTTTGTTTTTAGATTGAGAATTCAAGTATTTGGTTGAAATTTCGCTTATTTGGTTAAGAAGTAAACTACATAGTTGACAGCTGAATTTTTTGATTGAAATTAAATTTTTTTGATTGAAGATTCATAATTTTGGTTTGAAAATTCATCTTTTTGGTTAAAAATTAAACTATTTTGTTAAGATGTTTTTCGTTGGTTGAACATTATTTTTTTACTCAAAAGAGAACGATTCTATTTTTTATCCTTCTTAGTTGGAAATTGAACTATTTGGTTGAAAGTTGAACTGCCTTGTTAAAAATTAATTTTTTTAGTTGCAAAATCGACAACTTGCCTGACAATTTATGTATTTTGTTAAAAATTTGCCGTTTCGGTTGAAAAATAATCTACTTGGTTCCAGGTTAAACTTTTTTCATGATAATTAATTTTTGTTGATGAAAATTCATCATTTTAGTTGAAAATTCATCTCTTTCTTCAGAAATTTCCTCCCTTTGGTTAAAAATTTAATTATTATTCGATAAAAGGTTATTCTACTGTTGTAAATTCATTCGTTTTGATTGATAATTCGACAGTTTTGTTTAAAATTTGTCTGTAGCGGCTAACAATTCAAGTATTTTGGTAGAAAATTCAACTGTTTGGTTGAAAATTCAACTGTTTGGTTGAAAATTAATTTGTTTCTTGAAAGTTCGTCATTTTTATTGAAAATTTATCTCCGTTGGTAGAAATTCCATCTCTTTGAATTCAAAATTCAACTGTATGGTTTATTATCAATTTGATTTAGTGAAGCATTCAACTATTTTTTTTAGTTAAAATAATCTCTTTTGGTTAAAAATCCAACTACCTAGCTGAAAGTTAGTATGCTCTGTTGGAAATTGATTTTCCTGGCTGAAGATTCATCATTTTAGTAGAAAATTCATCTTCTTGGTTCTGGTTCTTATTGAAAAATCGTTTTTCGAAAATAAATATAAATTTTTGAAATTTTCTTTTTTCATATGAAAATTGAACTATTTGTTCGAAAATTCATGTATTTTGTTGAGAATTTATTTTTTTTTTTTTTGGTAAAAAATTAATTTCCTTGGTTGAAAATTAATCTGTTGCTTCTTGCAAATATTTGCTGATTAGAGAAGGGGACTATTTATAGTTGAAAATCTAAAGATTTTGGCGACATTTGAAACGAAAATCTTCACAAATATTTCGAATATCATTAATCAAAGTAGAACTTTTGAATTTCGAATCGCATTTGCCCGTATAGACCCTATTCAAGAAGATTATTCCAAAACATTTCAGTAATTTAGAAAAAATGTCATTATTTTAGAATATTCTAAACCATTCCAGATTATTTTAGGAAAGCTCATAACATTTTAGATAATTCCATGACATTAGAGAATATTCTGGAAAAGTCAAGAAGATTTTTCAATAATTTCAAAATTTGGAAAATAATTTCTGAAATTCTCTTCACATGATTATTTTAGAATATATAAGCACACATTGATGAGTAACACATATTTCGTGAAAGAGAGTATTTAATTCCTCTCTTGAAATTTAGAAGTATATTTCAAACGTTTTCATTTTGCGTGTCATTTAAGTTTGAAAGATTCCGCAGGCCTTCAATTCTTCCGATGTCATTATAATTGATATTATAGACAACAAACTTTAATCTTTCCCAATTAATACAAAATTAAGTCCTTTTTAAATTAATATTTCTTCTCACATAATTAAAATTTTCTACGCTGAAACAGAAAAGTAAAATAAATTAGAATGCTGAAAAAGGTGAAAACAATGACTTAGAGCAGTATTTAAACTTATTACTCATGATTACAATGTTTATCTTCAGTTTAAATAAACATGGCTTAAAAAATGACAATTCTAAAGGTGCATCTTGTCATTCACTATGAAATTGAAACACCTTAAGCCTAAAGTCAGGTCTATTATCAGGCTGACAATTTAACATACCTTAAGG
The DNA here is from genome assembly GCA_932178445.1 of Andricus quercusramuli. Taxonomy (NCBI): domain Eukaryota; kingdom Metazoa; phylum Arthropoda; class Insecta; order Hymenoptera; family Cynipidae; genus Andricus; species Andricus quercusramuli. The sequence continues at coordinate 62,148 of CAKNXH010061485.1, forward strand.
TTTGATGATTATGGTGAAGAAGAGCCGCTCTGGATGAAGGAATGTCACAGTCGGAAGACCGGAAAGTGAATTTGTCGGTAAGAGGGAATAATTTCAGAACGGAGATGTCCTTCATTTGCGTAAAAGTGGACGGGAAACGATCCGACGGTGATGAGAGCGCAGCATCCAAGGAAGAGTTGTCCGACAATACCGGATGTGGACTGCGGTCTGTGTCTTGCATCAGCAGTTTTTGTCTTGCACTTGTTTAATCTTCATTTGTTCATCTCCCTTGAAAGATTTTTTTTTCTCGAGTGTATAAGAAAGGATTCAGGAAATAAGATTACAAATTTGATAACAAATGTAACTATTTATTATCAGCAGACAATGTTACAAATTAGATAAATCCGCGAATAATATAACTTCCAGATTTTTTCATCCGTTCTATCCTACTGCATATCAAAGCAGGTAATTCAAATTTACTGAGTACTGCCAAATGGAGTAATTTCGACCATGTGGAGTAAATTTGGACATTCCTAAATTATTAGGTTGAATCACTCACCGTGAGTGTTAATCTAGCACCATTTGAGGCTTGAACTGAATTCAGATTCTTGGAACAGTTTTGAGTAATTTATCCTATCAATTTAGGCAATCTAGGGGTGTCCGCCGTTACCACACATATCCGAAATTTCCTCGTTCGACGGTATAGCCCATCAAAAATATCAACAATGATTTAAGCCTTAGTATACACACTGTACTTTTATAACGCGGTATACACAATGGGTTAGGTTCACCCGGCAAACTTTAACAGCTCATGTCTTCGTTCCTAATTGAACAATTTTGCATCTTTTTTTGGGTTCATTATAGAAATTCCTCAATAATTGAACAGAACGGGTTTGAAAGTGCTAAATATAAAAAAAACATATACATATTTTCCTTATAAACAAAGACATCTTTAAAATTTTTGTAAAAAAATCTTGTTTTTTTTTTAAAAGGCTGTTGTTGAAATAAAAATCAAGATAAATAGGCTCAAATACTGATAAATGGAAAGTTCAGGATTTGTACTTTGAGACTGTGATTTCGGTTTTTACATATGTTCTGAAAAACATATTTGTTTAGTGATTCGAAAGTAGGCAAATTGCTGGTTCCGCGCGGATAAGTCATGCTACCAAAATACTCCATTTCTCGGCAAAAATCAATTATTTGAACTATATACATACCTAAACGTGAATGATTATCTTCTGAAATAACGCATATATTGTTATAAAATTAATGATGTTATTAAAAAAACGCAAAAGTTCAAACAAATACTTAATTTTTCTGTTTTGGGGATAGAATTATATATAAAATATTAGAATTTTTCAGCGTAATTTTTATGCAGAATTAAAATATGAGTGAAAAACTTGAAAATAATTCTTGACACAAATAGCGTAAATTACGTTTCGGCCTATTCCGACGGCTGAGCACACTGCTGACAAATTTTTGCAGGGTGCTTCTTACACATATGTCTTTCGCATTTCAAGCATTTATAAACATGGCGAATTTTCGCACCTGTTAGAATTTTGATGAAGTAGCTGCAAAAAATAAATAATTTTTTAAGATAGTTTGATTTAAAGAATATAATAGCATGGTGAGACGCACGTGAGTGTGAATCAGTCAGCAGATGCAAAACGTAGGATGGCAGACATGATCTTCACGTATGCAGGCACACACACACACAGACAAACAATACACTCAGGCACACGAACTAGACTTTTTACTTTCAACATAAACTATGAACATTACAAATATACAAATTAAATAACATGTACTTACATTTAGATTTTTCTATTTTTCTGGATTTTTTAACACCATATACACAATGGGTGAAAAATACCTGAAGAGAAAGTTTCGAAGTGCGTTCTTCAGCAATTTTCGAGACATTGAAGCTGGTGAGGCAGCTCTGCGTAGTATAGGCCAATAACTCCCCTCCCCCCCCCCCCCCGGTACAGACCCACACTTCTTCTTGTTTCGAAAAAAAATCTTACAAAATCGCGCCGGGTTAGCGTAACCCAGTGTGTATACCAAGGATTAAAAATCTCGCAGAAAACTTTTATGCATTGTTAACTGGCAATATTCATCCAATCTTGATATTAAAAAGTAACATGGCACAGTTTTCGATTAATATCCCGAAACTATTGTTTTAGGAAACTCGTGTTCAGGACTGGTTGAAGCTTTTGTTTCTTTTGCCATTTAAAATAAAATGTCTGCCAACTTCAAGTTAATGAAAAATATACAAGGGTTACATGACCAGCATTTTCAAATACAGAACGTAATATGTTTAGTTCGAGAAACGTGTTATAGAATCCAAGTAGTCAAAATTAGTTAAAAGACTTTTTTCAACTACAAACTTAAAGAAGACATCATATTCCTTCAACCATTTGACCCCGGAATGTTCTAAAGTAAGAAAAAAATACCAAGCAGTACATAAAATACCCTGAAGTACACTGAGATATCCTGAAGTAAGGTCAAATATACTAAAGCACCTTAAATATCCCGAATCACATTGCAATCTCTTGAAGCACCTTGAATTATTTTGAAGTGCCTTCAAATATCTTGAAGTAATTGAAATAGACGAAAAAATGTTCAATATCCTGAAGCAAGTGAAACATTTTACATAAAATACCTTAAATGTATTTAAATATTTAAATTTTCTGAAGTATCTTGAAATATTCGGGAGTACGTGAATATCCTTAACTATGCGAAATATTCTAAATTACGTGAATACCGTGAAGTACTTTGAAATATTCGGAAGCATGTATATCCTCAAGTATGTTAAATATCCTGTAGTAAGACCCATATAATTTTCTGAAGCACCTTGAAATATAGTGAAGTTTCTTGTCGCATTCTAAATTACCTAGAAATATTCAGAAGTATGTCAAATCTCGAGAATTATGTTGCCATATTTTGAAATATCTTGGAATGTCCTTAAGTATCTTAACATTTCCTAAAGATATTTTGAAGTACCTTGAAATATCCTGAAGTATGTAAAAAATCCTAAAGTACGTGAAATATCCAAGAGTATATTGAAATATTTTAAAATATCTTCAGGTACCTTGAAATTTCCTAAAGTACCCTGAAATATTCGGAAGTATGTGAAATGATCTCAGGTAAGTTGACAATCTTGAAGTTCATTGTAATATTTTGAAGTACGAGAAATATCTTTAAGTACCTTGAAATACCCCAAATACATTGGAGTACTTTAAAATGCTTTAAAATAAATTTCTTTACCCTAAAATATTCGGAAAAATTAAAAATATCCTGAAGTACGTGCAACAGCCAAGTATTTTGAATTATTTTAAAAAATCGTCACATATCTTCAAGGGCCTTGCCATTTCCTGAAGTACCTTGAAATATTCGGAAAAATGTGAAATATCCTGAAGCATGTTGACAATATTAATGATTTTCCTTGTGATATTCTGTAGTACCTCCAAATATTCTGTAGTACAAGAAAGACCTTAAAGTGCGTTTAAATACACAAAAGTACATTTAACTATTTTGAAATACTTAAAAATATATTTGAGTACCTTAAAATATTAGAAAGTTTGCAAAATATTCTGAAGTACGTAAAATATCCTAAAGTATGCGAAATATCCTGAAGTACTTTGAAATTTTCTGAAGTACAAGAAATATCTTAAAATGCCTCAAAGTGCCCCAAAGTACATTGAACTATTTTGAAATTTTTTGAAATATATTCAAGTACCTTAAAATATTAGGAAGTGTTTAGAATATTCTGAAGTACGTGAAATATCCTTAAGTAACTTGAAATTTTCTGATGTATGAGAGATATTTTAAATTGCCTTAAGATACCCCAAGTTACATTGAACTATTTTGAAATGCTTCAAAATATATTTAAGTAACTCAAAATATTAGGAAGTAGTTTAAATATTCTGAAGTACGTGAAATATCCTGACGTACGCAAAATATCGTAAAGTACATGAAATATTCTGAAGTACGTTGGAATTTTCTGAAGTACGTGAAATATCTTGAAGTGCCTTAAAATGCCCCGAAGTACATTGAACTATATTAAAAATTCTTTAAAATATATTGAAGTACCTTAGTATATTAGGAAGTTTTTAAAATATCCTGAAGTACGTGAAATATTCTGAAGTACGTGAAATATCCTGAAACACGTGAAATATTCTGAAGTACTTCAAAAATTTTCTGAAGTACTTTTGAATATCATGAAGTACGTTGAAATATCCTGAAGCATGTTGAAATATCCTGAAGTACCTTGAAATATTTTGAGGTTCGGGAATACTTTTAAGACACTGAAATAATTTAAGTATGTAATATATCATGAAGTACAAGAAATACCGTGACGAACGTTGAAATACCCTAAATCATATTGGAATATCTGGAAGCACCAACGGCCATACCACGCTGAAAAAACCAGTTCTCGTTAGATCACTGAAGTTAAGCAGTGTTGGGCGCGGTTAGTA
>CAKNXH010061487.1:0-29686 GCA_932178445.1 Andricus quercusramuli
CCGATGTTGGTTTGGTATGTCTACGTAAAATTTTTTCTGCTGTTGAGTTTGTTCCCGTATTAGGAATTTCTTTTTGAAGACGTTTTGGACAGAGTTTGTCAATGTGGCCAACTTGTTTGCATGAAAAGCATTCTCTTCTTGCGGATGGATGTAGATTTGTCTTCTGGAAATAGGAATGTAGGAGTATCTCCGGTGTGACATCCCTACTCTCATTAGGAGTAGCGATTAGTTTGTTCTGTTATCAAGTTTTTCAACAGCCTTAGTGATGATAAAGTGTGGAATATCTAGAAACACGTTAAATAGGATGAGCCTGTTAAATTTTGTGAATAATGGTCGTAGTTCCGATATTCGGCATTGCGGCAATTACTATAGCTTGATCCTCTTTTCGGGAACTAGCCTCTAACTCCGGTTTTGTATAACTTGGTGGGGAAGAAGGAACGTTGATTTGAGTAGTGTCACTCAACTATTGTTGCACTTCTTATTCGTACTACAATCTAATTGGTGGTATATGATAAGATTTCTTGTGTAAACACCTAATGCGAAGAAAGTAGTTCGAACACTTGCACAGTTGTACTCTTCCCTAATTGAAAATTCTAATTGAGGTGAGAGGAGATGACAGTATAAAAGGATATCTTACTTTGTTGTCTCATGCAATATTCCACCCTGGGGAAAATCAGAACGCCTAAAATCTGCAAAGAAGGAAGGAAGACTTTCTTCAAATTCTTTGACAAATTGTATATTGTTTAGATTTATTCTATATAAAGAATGTATAATGATCCGAAGTATCACTGAAGAAGATTTTCTGAAAAACAAAATCGTGCAAGTTCCCTAATGCACATCAAAATTTCAGAACGATTCTCTGTTGGATGTTCACCTGTTCTGAAACTTATGCTAACTCAGCAAAACTGTTTGGGTTTAGTTCCGAAAAGGTCACCCAGGTATATTGACTTGATACTCGTAAAGAAGGGTCGCAGAAATAAATATGTAAATAGATGTCAAGAAACAAAACTTCGAATTAACAAATTAACTTTTATTTTGTGAAAAAACTTTTACAGCCAGTACATGTTGATCGTTCAACAGTAGCACGACGACTGGCCCAGACTGCCCTCTCATGCTCATTGTTTGAATAATTTGCGTCTTGCTCGCGCTTGTACGAATATTAATTGTGCTTGTTTATACCCTCATATCTTGGAAAATTTCTCCCTGGCGGGTTCCATCTCTGTCATAGATCAGAGCTATCACTTTCCTATGTAAAAATTTGACAAAACGGAAAAGGGCGTCAAATTTCACAGAAATCTAATACCTTTTCGTATGAGAATGTAAAAAGTTGAATTCATTTAAAAAATATACATCGAACTGAAGATTGGCATTTATATTAGTTGTACTCGCCTGATACAACTTACTACAACTTTGAGATTCTCAAAATTCGCATTTTTGAAATTTTTCGGGCTACAAAATGATCTGATTCAATGAAAAACTTTTTTAACGAAAAAAAAACAGTTGAGTGAAAAATGTTATTACAATTTTATTTTATTATTTTACAATTCAGCAGAAAGGGCCTAGCCGGTTAAGCATGTAAAATCTGCCCCCGCACGTATCAAGTTCAAATTTACGTCATAGTTTCATGCCCATGTGAAGTATAATTTGGCCCAATGATAACCTTAAAATTGCATTTTTGAGTGACTTATAGAGGGGGAAAGAAAATTCAAAAAAGTGATTTTTCTCGAAAACGACTCAACCGATTTTGATGAAGAAAATATATGTTACATACATCAATGACAGTAACGCAAAAAAAATATGAAAAAATTTTGATGAAAAATATGACAAAAAAAAATTTTTTGAATTTTTCAAAATTTTTTTTTTATGTGATATTTTGGAGATACACCTACAATTTTTTCTCAAAAATATCTTCATATTATCAGCTTTAACATATATTTTTGCTGAATTTTTCGTGGAGGTATAACATGGGTAAAAAAAATAAAAACCATGCATGCAGCGCTACGCTCATACGGCACCCTCCCACACGGCTGCGGAATGCTATACCATCAAGCGGCTCAATCTATTTTTATGAAAAAAGTGTCATCAATATCAACGAGACCATTGAAAAAAAATTTTGTTGAAAAATACATATCTTCATTTTCTCGCAGGAAAATCCTTACGTTATCTGCTTTAACATATATTTTTTCCAATTTTTTTGTGGCGGTATATATCATGACTGAAAAAAATCACATACGCAGCGCTGGCCAGTGCTGCAAAGGACTGAAATCGAGAAAAAAGACAAAAATTACACAGACTTACAATTACTTGCTGTTGTGTGAAGCTGAAAAACAGAAGACGATCATATAGACTGTCATTTGTTTTTGTGTTTTATATAAGACATTGCGTAGGTGATGCTTAGGCATCATTTGATTCAAGATTGCAAAACAGTGAAGACAGTAAACGTGTGCTTGTATTGTAATTGTTCACGATATTGTAGCATTCAGTGTAATTGAACCTATTTCATCTTTCATTTGTATGAAGTTGAGGAAAAAAAAGACGATCCCTTCAGACTGTCACTTGTTTCTGAGTTTCACATCAAAAACGTAGGATCGCTTAGACATTATTTGACTGCGACTTCAAGAAGTTGAGAGCAGTAAACATGAACGTAAAGTGTGCTGGCTGCGACATGTTTTTAAATAAAACAAAAGGTAAGAAGAAATTGGTAAAAAATATTGATGAAGCAAATGCTTTTTCTCTTTCTCTAGAAAGAACAATATCTGTCGCTGATACTTTGTGTCATAAGTGTCGTCTTTCTATTTATAAGATAAAAAAGTCGGATCAAGATTCTGAATCAGTAACAGAACAAATTCTTTCCTCTGAATCGACTTCCAAAGATCCAACTTTCCATGTTAAATTAAAATTAGAGAAAGCTATCTTGAAGGAAGAATCCGTTGAAATGCCGATTCAGAGGACTGTTTCGACGCATAAATGCTGTTGCATTTGTTTTTCCGAAGAAAATCTGACTGTAATTTCAAAAGAAGCTCGAATGCAATCGTATATTAAAAAGAAAATATACATACCAGCTGGAAACCGGTGTTGTCGAACACATATGGTAAAAAATAGAATTTATAACGAAGATCTTGGTCTTTTGAAGGTCCACTCTAATACCACGAGATTTAGTGCATCAGAACTGAGCGAATTGATGGAAACTCTTTCCATCAAATGTGATTCTACATTATTCGACAAAACCGGTGAGTTTAGCATATCCGAAAAACAGATCAAAGTTTTTACGGGATTAACTTGGGAAAATCTTGTAGAGATAAAGGATATGATGATCTCATTAAGAAATAGTCAGTCCCGTTCAGTGATACAAGCTCTGGTTGTATTTCTTTTTAAGCTACGCACAGGGAACTCCAATAAATTGATTGCTTCCATTTTGCAGTTAGAAAATGAACAATCTGTCTCAGAATATTCAACCAGCATAATCAAATCTTTTGAAAAAGACGTTTTGCCATTTCGCTTTGGCTTGAGTGCCCTTAATAGGGATGATCTTATTAAAAATCATACCACTGAAATAGCAAAAGCATTGTTTGATATTCACAACAAGTTATTCTTAATTTGTGACGGTACATATGCACGACATCAAAAAAGTACTAACAATGAATATCAAAGGAAATCCTTTTCAGGACAGAAAAAAGTACCCCTGTGTAAACCCTTTACTATCTGCGCAACTGATGGATACGTGTTGGACATGCTTGGTCCATACCTTGCTAACCAAAATGATGCAGTAATTTTGAAAGATATCATAGAAGATCCAAATGGTTTATGCAAGCTTCTGAAAGATGATGATATTTTTGTTCTCGATCGCGGGTTCCGAGATATAATAGCTGACTTAGAGAAAAAAAACTTTAAGGTATTAATGCCTGCTTTGAAAGGTCAAAGAAAACAATTGACGACCGAAGAATCCAATCAATCTCGCTTTGTCACTAAGATTCGCTGGGCAGTTGAATCAGTTCACGGTGTGCTCAAACAAAAATATCGTCTTCTTGACCATAAACTCGATAACAAGCTGATACCAAAAGTTGGAATATATTTCAAAATTGCGTCATTTTTGAATAACACTTTTGGAAAAAGGCTAGAATCGGATGTAGATACTTTTGACGAAATTGTACAGAGAATGCATGCTCAAAAAGACACCAAAAATACTTTGGCTATTGAGGCGGAAGAAAAGGGATGGTTACGCCGAAAACTTCCTTTTCAAATTATGATGTGCGATGACCTTTTGGATTTTCCGGAAATGACCGAAAGAGATTTGAAGATTCTATTCACTGGATCATACCAACTTTCTCAAGCGGTGTCATATTTGGCAGAAATGCTGGACAAAGATGGCAAACTGAACATTGAGTATGCTAAAGATGAGAAAAATGTACTCAAATTAAAAGTGCAATCCAGACATGTTTCTCGCACAACATATAGATGTTTCTTAAGATACAAACCTCACAGCGTTGGAGTTTCTGGTCTAACAGATTACGCTTGCGAGTGTGCGAATGGTAGACGAACTGTGGGTTGCTGTTCGCACATTGCTGCTATAGTATATTATTTATCCCATGCAAAATATCTATCTAGAATTTTTAAACCAGCTGAAATACTGAGCGATGTATTCAAAAAAAATCACTTTACTCCAGTGATTGAAGATGATAGCGAGGAAGATTAAAACCCCAGTGATAAAGAGTTCATGTGAGAGGCGCGAGGGGACTCACAATTATAAAGCACCCCGATTTGTGAGAGGCGAGGGGACTCACAAGAATAAAGCACCCCGATTTGTGAGAGGCGAGGGGACTCACAATAATAAAGCACCCCGATTTGTGAGAGGCGAGGGGACTCACATTAAAAAAGCACCCTGATAAGGAGTTTTAAAACGTACTGCAACCGCCTCGTGGTAAACTCTGGAAACTATGATTTATGTAGGCTAACTGCAGACGTCCTTTGTAGCACTGGCCAGCGCTACGTGTGTGGTTCTTTTAGTCATGATATACCGCCACAAAAAAATTGGAAAAAATATATGTTAAAGCAGATAACGTAAGGATTTTCCTGCGAGAAAATGAAGATATGTATTTTTCAACAAAATTTTTTTTCAATGGTCTCGTTGATATTGATGACACTTTTTTCATAAAAATAGATTGAGCCGCTTGATGGTATAGCATTCCGCAGCCGTGTGGGAGGGTGCCGTATGAGCGTAGCGCTGCATGCATGGTTTTTATTTTTTTTACCCATGTTATACCTCCACGAAAAATTCAGCAAAAATATATGTTAAAGCTGATAATCTGAAGATATTTTTGAGAAAAAATTGTAGGTGTATCTCCGAAATATCACATAAAAAAAAATTTTGAAAAATCCAAAAATTTTTTTTTTGTCATATTTTTCATCAAAATTTTTTCATATTTTTTTTTGCGTCACTCTCATTGATGTATATAACATATATTTTGTTCATCAAAATCGGTTGAGTGGTTTTCGAGAAAAATCACTTTTTTGAATTTTCTTTCCCCCTCCATAAGTCACTCAAAAATGCAATTTTAAGGTTATCATTGGGCCAAATTATACTTCACATGGGCATGAAACTATGACGTAAATTTGAACTTGATACGTGCGGGGGCAGATTTTACATGCTTAACCGGCTAGGCCCTTTTGATTTTCGAAGAAACAAAATAGTGGCGATTTTTTATTATTAGCGGAATTTCATTACGTTTCATTAGAAGAATCAGCAAACATATGTTCTCTTCTAAAATTCCTTGAAATTGCATTCTTCTTTCCTGTGGGTGATTCGTCCATTTCTTCGGGTGTCATATCTTGAACAGCGCCGCTGTACATGTTTATTTTCACCCGTTTGTTGGGCCCATATTGATTGTTTTGATATACTCTTGTATATATTGCACGAAGACGTAAATTATTATCTGTTGTGAGTATTGCAAAGATGTCACCATTATACGTTGATAATACAGTATGTTCTTCAGTCGGCATGGGTCGAAAAACATTATGTCTTTCTTTCATTCGAATTGTAAGCTCACATCTGGAACAAGAAATAGAGGATTTAAAATTCCTTCTGTGGTAGATGTTTCTTTTCCCGAGAGAGAAGTACCTAACATCAAAGATCAATAGAACTCAATGATAAAATCGAACTACTCTTGGCCGGAAGTTAATACTTTCTTGTTCATAAGTCAACAATTAGGGTTCGCGCAAAACCATAACATTTCCCATTGATTTAGCATGGGAAAAAGTCAGCTTTTTGTAAATCTAATATTTAAACCTGATAATATGTTACAAATAATTCTGTGTTTAGCATGTTATTCCGAATTTGTCAGAGAATAAGAATCGATCATAAATTTTGAAAGTGAATAATTTTAAGCCACTTTTATGGGTCCCCAAAGAAAACCCCATAAGTGACAAATGTGAATTGTACGTAATATTGCGGCCTACTGACGCTTTTTGAAAGTTTTTTTTGCATAAATAATCATTGATCAGTAATTTAAGAATACGCAGTCATTTTTTAACTAATATTCAATTGTTTAAACAATTTAAATTTGTTCAAATATTTGTTTTTTCAGCTAACTCGCGAAATGAGCGTATTTTTTACACATTCTGAGTTATTTATTCAATAATAACAACAACAATTCAATTTTTTCGTCAAAGCTATACTAGTCCAGTTGAAGATTCGTCTATTTTATTTAAAAATTGAAGTATTCTGTTAAAATTCGTTTTTTTGGCAGACTTTTCAAGCATTATTGAAAAGCTTATAACGCAATGAATTACGCATTTGCTATAAGAGAAAAGTTTACTTTTAGCTTACGAAATCCATTTAAATTAGAAATATGTTATATGATTATATTTACCAATAGAATCGAGTATAACTGCCGAGAATAATACGAGAGTAAAAACAATCCTCATATTTTCAAATTGCGGAAAAGACTAATTATTGTATTATTGGACAATTTCATTAACAGTGTAACTAATGATTTATATGGATCTTCATCAGATTTCATCAGTCGTTTTATCTTAGAAAATTATAGGCATCAAGGTTGTACTTTGCAGATATTGACATTTGATTAGAGTCAGTTTCCTAAGAAAAAATGTGCATACTGAGTTACTTAAAAATAATTTCACAATTCACATAATCCCTCACGTCTAAGTAAAAGTAATACCTGTTTACTAAATTGTATTTTGTTTTACATTCTCCTCCTGATGAGAAGCTATTTGTTTTATATAAAATTTGACTCTTTCGGTTTTCATTAAATCTCCACGTTTTGAGACTCGTGAACAGAAACCTCAAAAAATAATGGAAATCAAAATTTCCATTTTGCTGCCAAACTATGCAAGATGCAAAAAAACGAAAAGACGAGCTACAGAAAAAAACTTAGCAAAAGGTGTTAGCTTAAAAAAAAAACTACAACGAACCCCGCACCAAATGTGAGAAAAATGGACAGTCGTTCGATAAAAAATTGAGAAAGTTTCAATTTTTAGATGTTTTTTAATAGAAAAATGCTTATTTTAGTGAAAAGTTTTTTTTCTCCTAAATCCTTTCTTAGATTTTGCTGAAAGGTTTACATTTTGACTACCGGTCTTACCGAAACAGAAGGTTCATATCTAAGATCTAGAAAAATTAAGGGTTTTTTTGGGGATACAGAATGTTATGGGGGTGTTTTCATACTTTAAACATCCGAGAATGGAAATCATCATTTCTTAGTAACTAAAGTCACTGGAGATTTTTTGTTTAACTGCCAGGGTATGAAATAACTTTCAAATGAGTAATATTTAATTAAGAATATCGACATTTCTTAATGACTAAAACCACAAACAGTTTTGGAATAATCTGTGAGGATGGGAATCATATTAAAATAAATAGGGAAGGTGTAGAACGACAAGGATGTCTTTGAATTTTTCTAGAGGGTTGTTTAATCATCCCTTGCTTAGAGGAACAGAGAAATTAACATTTTGTAAGGAATAAATCACCAAGGATCAGGCCTACAATATCACTTTAAGCCATACATATAGGAAGTGTCCTTTAGGAGGACTTGCACTATCATTTTTTTTCAGGGTGGTTTTTGTGGTTTTTGATCTGTGGTGCATTACCCCATATAAAATATCGAATGAAAATGAATTATAATGCAAGTCGTCATAAAGGACACTTCATTTATGTATGTTTTAAAGCGATATTGTAGGCCTGATTCTTGGTGATGTATTCCTTACAAAATGTTAATTCCTCTGCTTCTCTGAATAAGGGATGATTGAACAACCCTTGTAAAGTAACGCTCTCACGCTCACGCTCTCTCCTTCCGACACATTGAGATACGCCACTAACTAGGGAGACATATGTAAGCCTAGTCGCCATGACACTGCCTGTCACCCACGATGAAATAGAAGGAGGGGGAAGGTTCTACAGGCGACGCTGTCCTCTACTCACACATCCACTCAAATCCCACACTTCTCGGAGAGAGAGGAGTAATCGTGTTGAGATTCGTTTGTTTCCTAACCCCTTCTTTCTATTCTGTCGGTAGGATTAATGACGCTACTTCCGGCAGCCATGATGAGATGCAATTTTCCCGCGATTTCGCACTTGTTGCATCGGGCATTGTCGCGTAAAAGCTGCTCCGCCATTGGCCGATTGTGTCGGAGAAGAACGGACACACCTTCCGGCAGGATCAACGTTGCGTGGCGGCCTGTCACTCTCGTGATTCACCTGATGGTCTAAAGAGGTGTAAATTGTAACTCTCGTTGTTGACGGGAAACTTGGATAATTATATGTATATCTCTCGAATATTTTAATTAGGTCTTAAGATGGATTACTCTCAAGCACAGTATGTGCCGAGCCTGAAGGTATGAAGTCAATTAATTTCAGGAAATCACTTTGGCGGAATTTCAAAGATGAAAAATTTGATATTGGATATGAGATACCGCCAAATCAATCCGACAACTGTCTCGTTTAACTACGCTCAAATTTTCGGAATGCCGAACCCCTTCAACTTACCGGACCCTGTCGCCCCAATCGACAATAAGAAACGAAGCGACATCGGCTTAAGTACCTAGGGGCACCACGGAACAAGCCAGCCCGGCTAACTTCTGCCGTGGCCGCAAACCGAAATCAGCAGAAACCACGACCTCTGCTCCAGGAACAGGTGGAGTCGTTGTCCGGAGCCATCCCTTCTGTGATCATCCCAATAATTCAGCTAGAAGCCTCTGTCCTTGTGGCCATCCAAGAACGGACACGCCTTTGAAATCAACACGATTACAGGATTCGGGTGTGGTTGTTCCTTTTCGGCTGGATCAACAGTACGACCAGAGAGCAGAGTGGCTGAAGTCGGGTGCGCCGCGTCCAAAGCCTTACAGGGACCTAGTCTTGGCCAGGAGGGCCCAGCCTCGCCCGGATCAGGGAATTGCCTCTCACGTTTGAGGTGCTTGTTTACCGTGAGTCCCCTTGCCTCTCCCATTTGTAGTGAGAATTGAGCATTCGTTTGGTTTTTGATTTCAACTATTTTCATGACGATGTTCACTTCATTCTCCGCTTTTTTATTCCGTTGAGAAAACTAGTCGCATGTAGTGTTATCTTCTTTCGATAATCGAGCTTTTTCTGATTATCCATTTCCTTTTCATGATACATATTAGAAAAGAGTTTGGTATAGTTTTTGAAACATTGAATGCGTTTTTCGATTTTCATATGTTTCTTCATAGTATGTGTAAGCATTCATTTGTTTTGGCATTTCAACTGTTTTAGCGACGACGCTCACTTCATTCTCCGCTTTGTTTTTCGGTTGAACAGCTTAATTTATTAGTCCAACTTTTTATGCTAGGTTTCAAACAAATTTCGCAATATGGCTGATTACTTACCTACTGACCTACTGACTGGCCTCTCACGTTTGGGGTGCTTGTTTACCGTGAGTCCTCTTGCCTCTCACCATTGCTACCTATGTTATAATCAGCCACGGATGAAATGTTAAAAATGCTCTCCATTAGCTTCAAGACACAAACGTAGACGTCTTTCAAAACCGTCTACAGTTTTGAGCAAAGTTTCTCAAGAAATGGCTGCGCAGGCTATCCGAATCCTTTCCATCAGATCTTCTCTTGTTGTAGGTCGCTGAGCAAACACTACATTTTTAATATAACCTCATAGAAAGAAATCAGGTGATGTTAGATCTGGTGAGCAGGCGGGCGGGCGGGCCGTTCGATTGGACCTCCTCTTCCAATCCATCTATCATTGAATTGTAAGTTCAAAAACTCACGTACGATGAGTGCAAAATGTGGCGGAGCACCATCTTGTTGAAACCACATTCTTTGTCTTGTTGCTAAGTCAGCGTTCTCCAATAGTCCTGGTAAATGGTCCCTTAACAACTCTAAGTATGTGTGTCTATCAACGTTTCCGTCAAAAATGTAGGGTCCAATTAAATAGTTATTTACTATTCCGCACCACACCACAACACTCCATCGATGTTGATGATCCATCGGTCTGTACCAGTGAGGATTTTCGTCCGACCAATAATGACAGTTATGTCTATTGAGCTGTCCATCGCTGTAGAGTTGACTTTCATCTGAGAAAAGTACATATCGAAAAAAAACTAGGATCATTCTGTACCATCTGCAAAGCCTATTGACAAAAACTAAAACGAGCTGAAATATGATTGGGCCTGAGGGCTTCCTTTAGAGGAATGTGATAGTCGTACTCTGTATATTGGCGTTCACGAAGAAGAATCCCATTGCGAGCTCTTTCAGTCAAAGTTCTTATTGTTAGTCTGGAAGGGTATGTCTTCTATCTGGAAACTGTTCAGCGTAAACTCTTGATGCAGCGGAGTAGTTAACGTGACATTCCCCTAAAATTAGTATCATATGAACAATTTCAGTATGTAAGAAATCAGCCATATTGCAAAATTTGTTTGAAACATAGCATAACAAGTCTCACTAATAAATTAAGCTTTTCAACCGAAAAACAAAGCGGAGAATGAAGTAAGCAGTGCTCCCAATCTTGCTCCCCAACCGCACTGCGCATGCGTTGCGCCGAATTTCTCATTGGCTGCATAGCGCGCGCTTATTTAAAATGTTTTAAATATGCAAATTAATTGTTCCAAAAAAATAATAATCAGAAAATGCATAGAAATACATTTTTCATTGCAAAATAAACTTTCGCACTCATAGATATAATAATAATTTGATTTCACTGCTGAAATCTTTCTTCGATGTCCGAAGGAATAATGTGTTTTCAGCATTGAAATCAAATTATTATTACATCTGTGACTGCGACAGTTTATTTTGCAACAAAAAATGTATTTTTATGCATTTTCTTATTATTTTTTTGAAACAATCAATTTGCATACTTGAAACATTTTAAATAAGCGCGCGCTATGCAGCCAATCAGAAATTCAGCGCGACGCATGCGCAGTGCGGTTGGGGAGCAAGATTGGGAGCACTGGAAGTAAGCGCCGTCGCTAAAACAGTTGTAATGTCAAAACAAATGAATGCTTACACTTACTATGAAGAAACATATGAAAATCGAGGAACGCATTCAATGTTTCAAAAACTATACCAAAACCTTTTCTAATATGTATTATGAAAAGGAAATGGATAATCAGAAAAAGGTTGATTATCGAAAGAAGATAAGATAACATGCGACTAGTTTTCTCAGCAGAATAAAAAAGCAGAGAATGAAGTGAATATCGTCACGAAAATAGTTTAAATCAAAAACCAAACGAATGCTCAATGCTCATCCCAAATGTGAGAGGTAAGGGGACTCACGGTAAATAAGCACCCCAAAGGAAACAGAACTTACTACGTCCGCCTTGACCTTGACAATTTACCTGCAGGTCAAGATGGTCAAGGTGGTTCACATTTTTACAATCTCTCAACTTGCTAAAAGCATCTTAAAGGTTTGCTATTCTCAGAACATCAATTAATTTCAAAAAAGGGCATATGACCGTTTTTTAAACACTTTACCTTGATATTCGACCTTTCTAAGGTCACAAAAGCAAATTTCTCATAGGACATTTTTGACGTGAAATTTTCCGCTCTTTTCAAATGCGGAGTCAAAAACAGGGGATTCCATTCAAAAAGTCATCCTGACCCTCAAATGACCTTCAAAATTGGCCTCGAGGTCAAAATTAATGGTTCAGTTCTCTGCCCCCTCGGTCCTGGTTAACCTTTGTCCGATCCATTTTTTCGTAGATAAAGTATTGATGTTTTATGAAAATGTGGTCTCGAAATTTTTCTTGTGGTAAGATAAAACCCCGTTTTATGTAAAATTCGACTCAGTCGTTTTTGGTCTAATACCTACGTTTTGAGACCCTCTGAGTCACAAAAAAAAATCTGGCTGCAGTCTGTAGTCCTAAGGCACGATAACTTTCGTTCGTCAGGCAGCTATTTTCGACTAAAATTGAAAAAGTGAGAAAATTTTCAAAATTGTTAACGCAATTTGTTTCAAGATTGAAAAGATCCATGTAAGGCCATTTCTAATATACAGAAAGTCTACAAAAGAGAAACGTTGCTTTTTTAAAAGCCCTACAAGTTTTTGAATTTTCTTGTTAAATCGAAAATTGAAATACTGACCTCACAAAACATAATGAAGAATAAAGTAATGCATTTTGCGGTCAAGCTACGCAAGATACGCGTCGTTTTTGTTTCATTCCTAAGAAGTAACATTGGGAATGAAAAACTGAATTTTTTGAAAAATGACACGAGCTACGAGAAAAATAAATATACAGAAACAGTATACCCAAAAAAGAGCTAGAAATGTTTCATCAATAATTTTTTGATAGAATGCATGGTTTTCATATTAATCGTGGAGAATATAATTGAAAATGGAAAAATTATATTTTTGGAAAAATGACGCAAGATAAAAAAAAAATTTATAAACAAAAGTTTTACACAGATTTCCTTAGAACTCCGTATTTTTATGTACTTTGACGCGCTGACTATGAATATAATTGTGAAAATTGGCCAAAAACAAAGGTTGTGGATCTTATTGAGATACATACTTTCTTTGCGATGTAAATTTTTTGCTACGATTGATAGCTCTTCCTTCCTACTTTACAGAATTCTAAGCGTTCTGATTTTTCCCGCGGTGGAATATTGCATGAGGCAACAAAGTAAGATATCCTTGTATACTGTTATCTCCTCTTACCTCAATTAGAGTGTTCAATTATGGAAGAGTACAACTGTGCACGAAACAACTGTGCACGTCGGTTCAACGTTCCTTCTTCCCCACCAAGTTATGCAGAAGCCGTAGTTAGAGACTAATTCCCGAAAAGAGGATCAAGCTGTAGTAATCGATTCAATGCCGAATACCGAAATTACGACCATTATTCATCAAATTTAACAGGCTTGTCCTATTTAACGTGTTCCTAGTTATTCCACACTTTATCATCACTGAGGCTGTTGAAAACTTGATAACAGAACAATCTCACCGCCACTCTTTATGAGAGAAGGGATGTCTCACCAGAGATACTCCTACATTCCTATGAAAGAAGAGAAATTGTAGTAGATGATATCCTTGCATTCTACTGTATTAAAAGACTATACTTCCAAAGCAAAGGATAACCTCGCGTATCAGATAACAGGAGCGAGATAACAACGGTGTAACTTACGCGACTCACGATACTGACGAGACTTCTGATTCATCACACGACCTGATTCCTTTATTCCTTACGGCAATGACCTCTCCCAAAAATGCTCAACCCACATCAAGAGCACAATCTCCAACGCACACAGCACAGGATTCTTCATTAGCTCTGGATCCCATTCACCAACTACGATTGGAAATGCAAGCGTTGATACTCGAGAATTCCAGAATGATGGAAGAACTGGCCACACTTAACGATGAAAATCACAACAGGAGATGGAAAATTAAACAAGTTGCAAAAAATACAGCACTCATAACTGACGACGATTCGAATCCTGACGCTCAAAAAACTGAAGTCCCTAGACGAGGAATAATAAAACAGCTCCCACGATCCACCGAGCTTCCGATATTAGAAAGTAGACAGTCAATCTTTCAGTAAACTGCACTTACGAATCAGCCACTACCAAGAAGTATGTCAACGGAACGTCCCAATGAGCTTCCCACTAGAACAGCCCCTATAATCACTCCCCTAGCACCAGCAAATTATATGATTAGAAAGAATAAAATCCTTAATGGAACTAACGATGTCGGTATTCACAAATGGATAAAAAGCATAAAAAGAGATCGTTCACACCGTGACAACCAAGACGTACTTCTTGATTTTGTAATAGCTAAAAAAATTAGAGACAACGCCAAACAAGCTATCTGACACATCTCAATAGGAAGTCACGAAGAATTATGCTCAATTTAATTGTGCAGAGCTAAATTGGACGCAATTAGACAGGGAGGAACCACGGTTCAAACTTTTAGCCTTCTTTTCAGAGACGCTTATAAGGACTTTGTGTACGCAGTGCAAGCGGAATACCCTTCCGGAACGAAAAGGAAAATAGCCCTAGAGATAGAAGAGAACACCGCGATTGAAAGATTCATAATGAATTTAAGAGACGATATTTCGTCACAGGTTAGAATAATGAAACCTACCACACTAACAAAAGCCCTGAAAGAAGCCCTGGAAGCAGAAGCTTGGCAAGGAGAAAAAAAATAAAGATAGAATACTTAGATAAAGCCAAGCGCCTAGACAACCTACTAAATTCCGCCCCGCCCGATAAAAACTAGACCTTCAGCAAATACCACACCCCAACAGGCGAGAGTACCAAACTCGAATTTTCCGCTAAGCGAAAGATTAAAGATGTCCTGCTACAAGTGCGGAAAACCTATGACATCCTAATGTTTTTCAAAACCTCAAAATTTTCAACTGCGGCAGTTCCAAAAAAGACCACCGGAAGTGAAAACTATTCAGAAACATCAGGAACCCCAAGAAGAATGTTTAGAAAGGGAGGAGATGACAACGGAGGAAATCCAGTAGCACATAAATTACGAGGACCAAGCAAAATATCTAAATTAGCCGGAAAATTACAATCAATACATAGAAGGAAAAGAAGCGACGGATCAATATACAAATTATTAGTCGATAGCGGAGCAGCAATCACCATAATTAAGAGAAACCATTTACATCCCGACCAAGAAACCTTTGAGTTTCATAAAAAATTCCCAATGGGAGACGATCACCACGAAACCACGGAAGCCACTTATCTGCAGTATTTTGGAAAAAAACAACTATTCCACATAGTAGAAGAAAACTTCCCATTATTAGAATGTGGAATAATAGGATTGCCATTTTTCCACAAACATCGCAGATATGCTATTACAAAAACTGTTTTGATAATGGAAACTACCATTACATTTCGAGGGAGACTAACTATCAGGAAACTTGACAAAAATCTGTAAAATCAACGTACCTAACGAAGAAAATCATGTAATTCGGGTAGAAAATCAAAAAGAAATTCTTGGTGGACTATACACAATATACAATAATAAGGTAGAAATACCATATTATAACTATTCCCAAAAACCCAACAAAATACCACAGGAAATTAAATTCAGCAGAATTACATCTATAGGATCACGAGACGTAGATCTTGCACAAGGGGGGATGATTACCCTTTAAACTAGTTCAAAAGACTGGAAAAACTTCAAAATTGCCTGAACCTAAAACATATCGCACCAAAAATTAGAGAACGGATAAAAGAAATTGTGACTCAATACTCAGAAGTCTTTACTTTAGATGGAGACCGCCTACCCTGCACAAATCTAACTGAACATGAAATAATCCTGAACTCAGAAAAAGTTATCAACTTAAGGTCCCATAAACTGCCGGAAAAGACAAGGAATTTGCACTTAACGAAATAAGTGAACTACTGAAAAAAGGTATAATAAGAGAGTCCCAAACACCTTTCAACTTCCCACTATGAATAGTACCTAAAAAAGGAGGATAGCTTAGAATGGTAGTAGATTATCGTCAGATTAATGAAGACACCGACCAGGATGCATACCTTCTCCCGGTAATAGACGATATTCTCCACCAGTTAGGCAATGCAAACTTTTTCTCAATCTTCGACCTTAGTGCAGGATTTCACCAAATCCCCATAAAGGAAGAGTGCACAAAATATACAGAATTCCCTAATATACAAGGGCTCCAGAACTAGAATACCTAGGGCACCTGATCACCGCAGAAGGAGTTAAGCCAAACACTATTAAGATCGAAGCAATCCAAGAATTCAAGCAGCTGAAAACACCTGAATACGTGCAATCATTCTTAGGATCAGCTGGATATTATAGCAAGTTTATAAAGAACTTTTCATCTATAGCTAGACCACTCACCAGGCTAACTCAAAAGGACACAATTTTTGATTGGACTCCAAAGTGTGAAGAAGCGTTTGGAAATTGAAAAGAGCAATAACAACATCACCAGTATTAAGATTTGCTTATTTTGAAGAAGTTTTCACTCTAACTACTGACGCATCGCATCAAGGATTAGGCGCAATGCTATTTCAGACCGGACATCCTTGCTTATTTGTTAGCAGAACCCTTAATAAAGTAGAAGAAAATTACAGCACCTCAGAAAAAGAACTCCTAGCTATAGTATGGGCAATGAAGAGGTTACTTCATCAATATTTGCTAGGAAACAAGTTCAAAATCCAAACTGATCACAAAGCACTTATTTGCTAGAGCAATATAAGTATGAAATAGAATATGTTAAAGGAAAGGAGAACAAAGCAGCAGACTGCTGATCCAGACTATTGCCAATCCACGCCAGCGACATTCTACAACAAGCGCTAGACGGAATAGATTCAACTAACGCCGATGAACTATCAGATAGCGAAATTTTGGGTACACCAGTTTAACGCCCCACTATCATGAAGGACGAAATACTACAAGAAGAAATTGAAATCCCAGTCAGAAGAATGTGCGAATCAGTAGAAAGTAACGACGATCCCAATAATTCATCTGGATCCGAAACACCTCAACAAAATTAACTTTACAAAGATTTTATGACATGGCGATTGAATCCAATGCAAGGAAAATTAAAAACAAAACCCAACGCCGTCGGAAAACTCTGCAAAGTAATCAATAAAGAAGACACGCCAAAATATAATTAAGAAGATTGGTTACGGAAACCAGGCTGTTTCATCGATGAAACTATGAGCAAAAAACTGACATTGATAAGATTTATATTTGGTGACCCACTATTTACACTAATAGAAAATGAACTGATAAAGGAAGTGATAAAATACCTATTCAACGTGTATTGAAAAAGAGAAGAAAATAAGGCAATGGATAGGTATAGATGAAGACATTAAAAAGTACGTCAAAACATGTCCCATCTGTCAACTCCAAAAAGCTACAAGAATCAAGAATCAAGTTGAGGGAATTATACCAGACATTCCTCTGAAACCCAATGAAAGAATAGCCCTAGATATATATGGCCCATTACCCGAAACAGTAAAAGGTAACGAATATATTTTGAGCCTATAAGATAGATTAACCCGCTATACGGTCTTAATCCCGATGGCTAATGAGACCAGTAGTTCAATAATAGAAGGGCTACTCGATCACTAGGTCTACATCTTCGGAGCACCCAAAATAACCCTAGCAGACCAGGGACAAAACTTTCTATCAGGAATGATTCAACAGTTTAAAGAAGCATTACACATCACTCATGTAAAAACAACAGCTTCTCATCCGTAGTCCAAGGGAAATATCGAAAGAAGGCACTCCACCCTGGGGAACCTAATCAAAACAAGTATTTAAGAAAGAAACGATGAATGGGATGACAATTAGAAATTTATTAACTTTGTAATGAACACAATGAAGTTAGGGGTTTAGTTCTAGATCTGTAATCATAAACGCAAATAAAGCGCTCGAAGTCAGAGATTGACTTTATGCGTAACAGTATGTCCAAAAATTTAATTTTACAATTTTTGATATCATTTTCCACGAATAAAGTGAAAACTACGCATACTATGAAAACTCGTAATTTACAAATTTGTAGTTTTTTTTTAAGTTAAAAACTTTTATGAAGGTTTTTTGATACCCTGTCTTCTCGTCTTTTCTTGCATTTGAATAGTTTGAAGGCAGAATTAAATTATTGATTTTTCATTAATTTTGGTGATTTGAGTTTACGAGTACTTTGAGCAGCCGTACACAGAATTTTTAAATCTTGGAAAAAATGGTTCTAGAAATTTTGAATTTGCCAAAGCAAAATCCTTCGTTAAAATCGTTTATTCTGACTGAGGGAGTCTCAAAACGTGGACATTTAATGAAAACCGAAAAAGTCAAATTTTATATAAAACTAATACCTTTCCATTAGGAGGAGAATGCAAAAAAAAAAGAATACAATTCAGTGAACAATTATGACTTTTACTTAAACGTGAAAGATTGTATAAATTGTGATATTAGTTTTAAGTAACTTCGTATGTTCATTTTTTGGGTGGAAACTAACTCTAATCAAATGTCAGTATCTGCGAAGAACAACCTTGACGCCTTTAATCTTCTAAGAGATAACGACTGACGCAATCTGATGAAGAAACTTATTAAGCATTAGTTACATTGTTAACAAAATTCTCTAATAATACAATAATTAGTCTTGCTCGCAATTTGAATATATGAGGATGGCTTTTACTTTCGTATTATTCTCAGCATTAATACTCTATTCTATTGGTAACTATAATCATATAACATATTTATAACTTGAATGGATTTCATAAGTTGAAAGTGAAGTTTCTCTTACAGCAAATGCGAAATTCATTGCATTATAACTTTTTTAATAATGCTTGAAAATTCTGGCAAAAAAACGAGTTTTAACAGAATACTTTAATTTATCACTATTAGGGATGAATTCTCAACTGAAATAATATAGCTCCGACGAAAAAATTAAATTGTTGGCAAAGTAGTTCAGCTCTAGACCAAATTGAAATTTCGACCAAAACTTTCAATTCAACTTTGAACCAATTAGCTGAATTTCCTACCATAAAAATAATAATAAAAATAATAATAAAAATTAATTGTGGACCTTGCAACAAGAAAGTATTAACTTCCGACCAAAAGTAGTTCGATTTTATCATCGAATTCTATGAATTGTGGTCGCATATGGATAAACGAGAAAAAGCGAATTTTAATTTTATGTTTTGGGATATTTCATAGTCAACATAATTTCAGCTTCAGCGGGAGTCTAAAGAAGTCCATAGAATCCTAGGCTGATTCCAAAAACTTAAAAAAAATACATTACACCGACATCTTATATCCTTGTTTTTAATTATTTTTAATGGTTAACACTATTGCATTCATTAGTTCATTGGCCACTTTATCAAAGTTCAACTATTGGCTCATTGACGTACTTCAGTATTCCAACACTTGATCTTCTCGAATAAATTTCGTTCCAATGCCTGAAGGGCTCCAGATCGTTTATACTATCAAAAACCGAAAACAACAATAATGGCCCTAAAGAGAATTACTTTAGAAATCCAATATATATGATTGTGTTTGACGTTTCTTCTAACTAGCTCAACACAGAGAGGGGCGGGGTTAGGAATAGTCCTTTTTATTCACAGGCATTTATGCCTTACATCAAAACTCAATATCCCGTAAAAAGAAGAAGAGAACGATTACAATTAATATTTATTCTATGGGAAATGATACTCATTTACTTATACTATTTAATTCATGAATTGGCAATCAACGATCCTCCACTATGGCGGTCCATGAGTGACACGAAAGGTCGTGGAAGGTCACCGCCATTTTGGATGATAGATTAAGATGAATTATGTGAAGTGAGTTTCAATGATCTTCTAACCTGTTAGCCTAGGCTTTACATCAAACTCTGCCTCTGTTGATAGGTTGCCAGATTAAGTTGCGGGTGCGAAAGATATATTACCTCACCATACGGGCAAGTGTAAAAAGTACAAAAAACCTAGAAGCACTTCACACGTGAATAATGTCTGACCCATATAAATATCCGCCCCAAGTTTAGAATCACAACATTAAAAACAACAGTAGCATCATGGCATCACAGCACTGGGTAAAATATCTAGCGCAAGTCAAACACTCTTAAACCCTCGGCACAAGACGAAGCCAAAAAAAAACACGTCCTTACAGCTCGGCTGCTCAATCGAGACTCCTCGGCTGACTCCAGTATTTCCAAATTCTTTGTAACGTAAAGTGAAAAAGCTTAGCACCAGAAAGTTTTGGGCAAACTATATTTCTATTGATCTCTGCTATATCCTATTGAAATGACAAACAAAGTTGTAGATTGCTTTACAAATAACTACAGTGACTCAAATTATAACAAAAATTTTCTGAAATCAAAGAATGGAAAAACTAATCAGGAATTTAAATTTGAACCGGACAAAATTTCAGCCCTAGATCAGACAAAATGCCTAAGTTTTCCGAAGAACCTGTCTCATTTGCACCATGTGAAAATTAATGGAAAAGATAGTGGGTGAAAGACTTAGGTGGTTCCTAGAAAAACATATCTTTTTTTTTCATTCAAACCGGAATGGCTTCACACAAAAACGAAGCCCCCGTGATCCATTAATCAACATATAGAATAAAATTTGTTATGCCTTCATAAATAACCAGCATCTCCTCACAGTTTCCTTGGATATTGAAAAGGCGTGCGAAATAGTCTGGCGAAAACAAATAACACCGATTATTTTAGGTTGCATTTAATGACTTCACAGTAAACTTTCCTAAACCAGTTGAAAATAGCAAATTTGCAAAAGCTAGAGAAAGAGGTAAAGAAGTATTCAGATTGGTGATAGGGAAAAAGAGAGCGTTTCAAATCTGCAAAGTTACCCATTAAAAGGGATAAAAACGTTCTACCTTTCCCCATTCTCCAATTTCTATCTTTTTGAATCTTTCTACTTTAAGCAGAGAATACTATGCTTCATCTCCACATATTTGTTCCCTCTACACCATTCCCAAGACAGCCTAAAAAGGGCAGTTAGAGCAAACTTATCCTTGAATTCTTTGGGATTCAAAAGGCAATGTATAATGATTGCGGAAGTATTAAAGGATAATACGATTAGGGCTTAAAATAAGGTTGGGCACTTTTCTCTAGGGAAGAGAAAAGTATACCCGAAGAAAGATTTCAAATTCTCCTTTTTTTTTGTTGCAGAGTTGAGTTTTGAGTTCGAGTGTTTGCCTAATGGCGAACCTATACCTGGTATTCCTCGTTCCGGAACTTCTCATTGTCCTGAAAAACGCTATTCTCCAGAAAGGTTTGATCCTCCTGCCAGACCTGATTCTCTCGCCAGGTCTTCTCTTCCTGCCGCGTCGACACATCGTGACAGGTCTAGGTCTCCTATTGGCAGGCATCCTTCTTTACGCCTATTTGGATTAAGTGTTGCACAGCTAAGATTCATTCGGCTCATTTCCAAGACGAATCGGCATCGGCAATTCGAAATTCGAAGGTACACATTTCCTCCCAATATGCTAATTCAACTGAAAGAAAAACGTTACGTCTTCCGGCCCATGCCAACCGAAGAGCAAACTGTACTATCGACGTCCAATGGTGACATCTTTGCGTTATTTAAAAAAAATTACACATATCTTCGTGGAATATATTCAAGATCAGACACTATCTACGCTCGATATGAAAATAAACCAAGGGTCAAAATAAACATGGACAGCGGCACGGTTGTAGATATGACCCCAGAAGAAATCGAGGACTCTCCTGCAGGCGAAAATTACCCAGTTTCAAGAAATTTCAAAAGATCAGTACTGTATCGCGATAATTAAACATAACAACTGGAGTTTGACATGAAGATTATTTTCGGGTTGCGGTATGGAGGTTAATAGGCCTTATTTCAAACTGCAGATTTGATGTTTTCTCATCATGACAGCAGAAGTGTACATTACTCTCGACCACACGATAATTTTAATTTGTAACAAAATTTGAAACTAAAATATGATATTGTTTATGATTAGTAGTAGGATGAAAAAGTTACAATCGCAATGCAAATTTTGGAAAATGTATTCAATTGGAAGATTGATGGAGTGTCGCAAAAAGATAATGATTGTTGCAAAACGATTCCTTTTGAGATAAATGCAATTTCTTCTCAACCTTAAATTTAAGAGGGTATTTCATTCGTGTTAAGGAGCATCCTTCGAAATGTTTATTTTGTATTAGGCATGAATGTTTCTCCTCAAATAGGAAAAATAAACACAAGCGTAGCGCAAGTTAATCGATACTGGTGAATATAAAAATGAATAAATAAAAATTTAGAAAAAACTCTGTCTCAATTATAGGACAGGGGTACCTTACTTTTTCTCAAATAGCAAAAATTGTTGTCAGTAAGCTAAGTGATATTTTCTGAAAGTTTCATGATTTGACCAACATTTCTAGGGATTTCGCGGGTCCCAAAAATTTGTTTGCACTGTGAAAAGAATTAGAACTCTAAAAAATTCCACTTTTCACACACAAAAAATCCATGTAACACACATAAATCGCCAGATTAAAAATTTATCAATAATTTGAACAATTATTTCTATTCGTCCCCAATCTCTATTAGAAAAACTGTAATAAATGAAATAGTTTTCTGACCATCGGACTACCAAACGTACAAATGGGACTACTAAGTGAGTCTGCTTCGAAAAATAACTTCAGAATTTGAATATTGTTCGGTTCCACTGTAAAATTTTGTTTTACAAATTGTTTTGAGAATTACCAAACGTCTAACAGGGCTACCAAATGATTCTGTTTGGGCTGGAAATCGTTTAGAGATACGATCAACTCCGTATCGTCAACAAAATGAGAAAATTTGGTCTTTTTGGTTTTTTTTTCGAAGAGAAACTTCAATGTTTTTATGAATTTAGCTCACTCACTGCATTGCTTGCTAACGATCCAGGGCAGAAGCTTGCTCGGTCAAGTTCTGAAAGCGGGACAGGTCTTTGCAGGTCAACAAGACTTGCAGGAAAGCAGCTCTAATCACATTTTATTGGATTTGACAAATCAAGATGGAAGAGGTGAGACTCATGGTTATCAAAATGTAACAAATTCTGATGCTTATGAAGAAAGAATCGATTTTGCTCAAGATCCTAAATTCGTAGTACGTATATCAATCCCTCCTGGTTGAAAAATTCATCTTTTGGAGGAAAAATTCAATTTTGTTCGTAGAAACTTATTTTTTGTTATAAAATTCATATTTTGATCTTGAAAAGTCACTCGAGTTTTAGGCTAGAAAATGGTGCCAGATGTAGTGAATGCGATAAACTTTATAATCATTTTGAGTACTCGACAGCAAAATTGCGACAAGAGGGAATATTAAAACCAGCATTCAAATCCAGTCGGCGAACAGATGACCAGACACCGAGTGTCTTACAATTTGAAGGTTAGAATACTTTTTATTATCGTTCAATATTATTCCTTGGAAATGTTTTATTGTCCGGATACTATTTCGCAATATAACTCCATTCAGATTACTTATAATATTTTTTGTCAGATTTGATTAAAGATAAACTGGAATATCTCACACAAAGCTCACATACTGGAGCACATAAGGCAAGCGGCGGAGAAGGCATCAGCGGTAACGTCAGCCCTAGTCAGGCTTATGGCAGGCGTCAACGGGCCAAGACCATGCAAGAGACGACTGCTGATGTCAGTTGCGCAGTCTATCATGCTATATGGAAGTGAGATCTGGGCCCATGCTTTTAAAGTGAAGAAGTATCGACATCGGATGGCATCCGTACAGAAGACAGGAGTGCAAAGGATCATCTCACTTCACCGTACAGTTTCAGAACCGGCTACGCTGGTCATCGCGGGATTGATCCCAATAGATCTGCTGGCATCCGAGAAATAACGGATCTTTGAGACATCTTCGGATGTAGAAAAGAAGACCGCAACAGCAGAAGCCAGAACTCTAACGAAAGAGCGGTGGCAACGACAGTGGGAGAGAGATAGCGGAGGAAGATGGAAGGCAAGACTAATTCCGAAGCTCGATGTCTAGATTGACCGTAACCATGGCAAAGTCAATTATTACTTTAACCAATTTCTCCCGGGGCAAGGCTATTTTCAGGCCTACCTTAATACGATGGAAAAGGTGCAGAGTCCGAAGTCGAAGTCCGAAGGTGCGAAGCCGAACACGACAACGCAGAGCACACTTTCTTCGACTGCAGACGCTGGTCAGAGTACCGAGCGGGGCTCGAAATAGAAACGGCGCCTCACACCAGAGAGTGTGATTACAGTAATGTTGCGAAGCGAGGAGAGCTGGCCTTTAGTAGCCACCTACGTGGAGACGATTTTGCGCCAGAAGAAGACGGAAATAAACGCGGCAGAACATCAGCCATAAATAGGAGACATATTAGAAGTGGCAGCCCAACCAGACACTCCCTTCCAAGATGGTCGAAGGCCGACGAGCCCGATACACGGCATTGCCGTGTTGCTGAGGACGATGCGTAACATCTTCCTCGGGACATGTGAAGAAACTGTTTTCTTTCATTTTATCCTTCTCTTTTTCAGAGAAGAATAAAACAGAAGTGAAAGGCAGGCCAACCTATAACCCCCAAACAGGATGTCGAAGGCCGACGAGCCCGATGAGCGGTACTACCGCTCATACTGAGGAGGATGCGTACATCCTGGTTGGGACAAGGAGCCAAATAAAAGGAAACCATCAGATGCCCTAGTAGGCAAGCAATGGCACCCCCCTGAAGCAATGCGAAAGTGGTTCCGGGGGGGATTCCTGTCAAGAAGAAAGGGTGGTGGTTTTTAGCCGGTCGTTGGTAGCATCATTGTAGAGATGATATCAATATCCCGACACTACCGAGAAGTGCGGATCACTTCTCGGTGTGTGATAGCACATTTTCCACCTTACCTCGTAAAAAAAATTCAGATGATCCTATAAAGCTGAATAAGTATTGGTAATTTCAAATCGTCGCTATGTCGTTAAAAACTATTCACTTCTGATATTATTTTGCAGATCGAGATTGATTTTGACCTTTTACATGCCGATAAAAGAGATGTTTTTATGACAAGCGGCCAGTCATTCAAGAACACGTATTACGACTACTAAAAGCTGGACCAATGTTGCCTGCTGTCGACAAATCCTATCTAGATCTAGCGGAAGAAAAAGAAAACGGAATTCCGATAACGAAGAGAACGAGGCACCTGAAGTCGTTGAGAATCCAGAACCGAATGAATTTTTGCAGAGTTTGTTAAGGGGAAACGCGAAAAGAGAAATTCATATATGCTGTCTGTGCAGGTCGGATTTGGAATTAAATATAATAAATATAAACTATCTTGTCTAGAAAGAGCAGTGAAGCGATATGACTAAAAAATCTCGCTATTTTTGATGTTGTTAAACAATATTTGATACTCAAAAATTGTACGCTATGTTAGCATTTTTTACGGGAAATGGGTATTTTTATTCAGGAAAATTAGATTTCAGAGACTAAAAATTTGTCAACAAAATTTTCGATTGTGCGTATCCGGATAAATCGAGATACATTTCGCAATTGGTTCAAGTTGCAGGATTTAGTATAAGACCTCCCTCTGAAAAGATATGCCTCAAAGAGAACTCAATTTCAAAAGAATTTAATAAGTTCGAAGTTATCAGACAGAGAAATTAGGTTTCAAAATTTACAAAGAATACATTCTCATTCAATGTGAAATATCGTATAATGCAAAATTGATGTGAAGTTGACAGGTGTACAACTTAGAACAAATTTTCAACCCTTTTATAGAAAATCTCTATTTATCTCAAACCTCATTTTTTCTAATTTTTGTTATGGCAAGAAATTAAAATCCCCATATCGCTTTATTTTCGAAAAAATAAGAAAATTCCATTTGTTGAAATAAAAACGGATATTTTCAAAACCAGCCTGAGAGAGCGTTTTATTTCTTATCGGAAAATAGTATGAAGATATATTTTAGTGTGATTGTCGAAGTGAACGCTCCTTGACACATGAATAAATAAATAAATGTTTTTCATTAAAACAATGAGTTAGATTTATTATGAATTTTCTTACCGTAATAATATTATAAAATATATCTATGTTTGATGTTTTTAATTTTATGTGTAATTTTTGAATTTTTATTGAAATTTTATTGAATTGAATTGAAAAATAATTCAGAAAAGAATTTCGTAATCGTTCAATTTTTAATATTTCTAAAATTGTTCAGAATGATTTGTGAAGGATTAGCACCAAACTTCCCGTGATATTTCAGCTGTTAAAGCTTATTTAGTTAGTTATTCAAGCTGTTAAACAAATGATCTAAAAAAAAGCATTTTTATCAAAATGTTTGAATGTTTAAATAAAGAAGAGAATTTATGATTAAAAGATAAATCATCAACCATTTGACGTCATCATAATTTTATTGCGCAAGTACGCCAATGTTAGGTAATTTCATTCTAGAGTTTCGCAATCTGCCTTGGCAATAGTAATCCAGCTTCAGGCTAAAAAAATATCGTATTTCAGATACTAAATTATAATAATAACTCAACTTTATTAAATTCAGTCGATGGGTTTATCACTTTTAGAAATTGCTGATCAGAAATGAAATAGTTCAATTTTCATTAAGAAATTAATTGTCGACCATAAAAACAAGTTTTCAACAAAATATATGTATCAGTTTTGAACTTCTTTAACCCTCATCAAATCTTCCATCCAAAAAATGAGTTCTTGAGTCTTCTATAAAAAAAAAAAAGATTATTTTTTCTTCAACCACGAAGATTGATTTTGTAATGAAAAACGAAGACTAATTTTCAAGAAAGTACTAAAAATTTCTACCAATAAGACGAATTTTGTACTGAAATTATGAATTTTCAAACAAAAAAAAATCATTTTTTGACAAAGTGGACGGATATTAAACAAAAAGGGATGAATTATCCCAAAGATTTGATGAGGAATATTCCCTATGATATTGTTTAATAGCTCAAAATTTCCCAAAAATTTGTGAAAAAAGAACAAAGTTTGAACACAGATAAATAGCCAAATATTTCCTTTGCTAATTAACCTTGTTTAAACGGTTATCGAATGTTATCGATTCATAGCAATAATTTGTGGCTGTAACCAAGCTGTTCAATTTTTAACATAATAAATATATTTTTTTCAAACATAACTATTAACTCTTTACCAAAAATGGAAAACCAATTTTCAAAAAAATCGTTCAATCTTGTACCAATGAGATGACCTTCCAACTAAAATGATAAATCTACAACAACAAAAAAATCATTTCTTGACAAAGTAGTTGAATTTTGTACCAAGTGGTTGATTTTAATCTAAAAAAGAATCATTTTTATCCATAAATGGGAATTTCCTACCACAACCCAAAAACGAATATCCAACATGATGATTCGAGTTTCTATAAAAAAAAAAAAAAATTCTACCAAAAGGATGAATCTTCAGCAAGTTACATTTTATGAAACAATTATCACCTTTGCTAAAGCGTGCAAGATTATATAAATTATCCATTTTAGAGAATTTATTAAAAACATTTTTTGCATCGAAAGTGGCTTCAATTAATGTGAATATCTGTGAAGGACAAGCTTGACACATATAATCTGAGTGATAAAGACTATATGATCGACTATACGATCTGACGAAGTTAGTTTGCCCATTGCTACGTGCAGGACAAGTTAGTGTCTTCTTACGATCTTAAATAAAGAGTAGTGCGCTTTTATTTCTCGCGTTTATTCATCATATTCATTAGTTAGATTAATAATAACATTAATTATTATTAATTTTTTGTTCGAATCAGAAAATATGAGGATTGTTTCTATTCTTGTCTTATCCGTGGTGGTTATCCTCAATTCTACTGGTGAATATGAACATTCAATACATCCATAATTCAAGTAGATTTTTAGAGCTATGCGGAATCTAACCCACGTACCCTCAGTCTCTCGAGATCCACAACTTCTTTGTCGAAGAGGGCCATTCTTAGACACTTGTGCATTAGGAGACTACAAGAGTATACCAAAGGCCAATCCAATCACTCAATTCTTTCGAAAGTCATCGTGCTCACTGACAGACAGACACACTCATAAAAACCTGTTTTTTGGGTTCAGGGGGTCCCAAAACGTGGACTTTTGGATATCAATTTTTTTCTTCCTATCAAAACGACTATCAAAACTATCAAAACAATACTTTAATGTAGTAACTTATTTCCCAACGAAAATGATTTCCAATCATAAATAGTTTTATATAACATGAGTAATGTTCAATCGTTTTCTCGACGTGGTTTAAAGCAGAAAAGTAGGTTTTTGTTGGTGGTGGGATACTTTACTAGCCTAGGCCGGTAAAATGCACTCCACCGTCCGCGAAAAGTACGAATTAGATCCGCGCGCATGCGTATTCGTTGCTTTTACCCACACGCACTGTTCTGAGCAGTACGTGTCTCCTTGAAATAGCCTCAAACTAGAGACGTGAAGACAGCAAAGTGTTTTTAGAGTCTTGCGTGTTTACAAAAACACACGCTTGTTCGCAAAAAGACAATTTTGCTGCTTTAGTGCACAAAATACTGTAGTTCAACCAAAGGAGATGAATTTTCAACAAAAGAGGTTATTTCTCAACAAAGAGGTAATTTTTAATAAGAGTATTATTATTAAGTTTCATCTATCAAAACCGCTATATCAACGTGAAAAAATACAACTGGTTGCTAGTTGCTGGCTTTATAACTGCGGAACGTTTGACTGAAATTGAATTTTTTTCATTGGTTTGAAAAAAATGTCGAAAAGGAGAGGCACAAAAAGGAACTATTCTGATTTGACTGATGAAGAATCAGATTCTAATGAAAAGTGAAGAGCACGTTCAAACACCTAATCCAGATGACTCTAGCTCTGATGGAGATAGTTCGTTAGTTGGTGACAGTGCTGAATCAGAATTGTCTGATGACGACGATTCTGAATCAGAAATTGGTGTATCAAATGTTTCATACAAATCTATTTCTGATAGTTACACAGAGAAGCAAAAACTGGTAGAGCCTGATCATACTTTTGAATGGTGTGAAGGAGAAAAAGCATACTCTGCTAATTTGACAGATCAATTATTATTGACTGATGCCGTAAAGCAAAAAATATCTTCGATGTCGTACGGGGAACTATTCGAATTATTTTTCTGTAATGAAATAAAAAATTATATCGTTCAATCCAGTGAAGAAAATAACTTGCAATTATCTATAAAGGAACTCAACGCATTCGTAGGTATATTATTATTATCGTCTTACAACATGCGAAAGAACCTAAGAGAGTATTGGGGAACCAATATATTGTTGTAGGCCAACGGCCTGAACTGAGAACCTCTGGAAATCGAAAACTGTCTACGTGACTTTTCACTCAAGTTTTCTTTTGAAAACATGAGTGAAAGGGTCCTACGTGACAAATTGTCGAGTTCAAGATGTTTTCAAAAGACGAGCTTGCTCACCCTCCGTGAGTCATAACCATTATCCGAATTTCTCTTTTCTCACAAGGCCGCTGGTTTAACGACCGAAAATCCCCGTAACCACGCAAACAGCGCGTTCACGGTACGTTCAGCACGTACGCCAATGATGCCTCTCTCACTTTCAAGCGCGCTTTCCTTTTCTCCCTTTCTAGCAATTTTCTCTCTCTAGCATCTTTCTGTCTCTTACAGGCTCATTGGAAAATACAGCCGGGAATCTCAACCGGCGGGTAGAAAACAAACTTTATAAGATTTTTAACAGATCCATTCTTTTAAAATATTATTACATCATCTATTAATACTACTCATCTTAATTAAGTTTCATTAATTTTCAGCAATTGTTTA
>CAKNXH010061487.1:34686-45566 GCA_932178445.1 Andricus quercusramuli
CCCCCCCCCCCACGCACTCAGTGTATATCTCCCCCCCATCAAATACACAAAATTGGGCAGATATCAATATATTTCTCTAGCGATGAAACGCGATAGATTTACTGAAATAAAATCGAAAATAAGATATTCAAAGCCAGCTGATAAAAATGATGATGATAAGGCATGGAGAGTTCGCTATATCTTGGAATTATTCAGGAACAATATTCAACAATTTGGATTTTTTTCGACTGCTCTTTCCATTGTCGAAATGATGATCCGATTTTTTGGTCACACATGCCTAAAGCAGTATTTACCTTCTAAACCTGATATCCGTGTGTGCACTTGGCTTCAGAGTTGTACTGCAAATGGTTAATCCACTTCTACTTAGCATGCAACACTGCGCACCGTTATGGTGTTTCATTATCGTGATTCACCTCGCCTCTCACCAATTCAGAAGTTTATTAATCCTCATCGCTATCATCATTAATCGCTGTGTGAACGGAAACCAACTGTTCGTCTGCCATTAGCACACTGGCATGCATAGTGGGTTACCCCGGAAACACCGAAGCTGTTAGGTTTGAACCTTATAAAACATTTATATGATGCGCGAGAAATGTGTCAGGATCGTACTTTGAATTTAGGTACATTGGGTTGTTCTTTTACGTACTCGAGGGTCAGTTTGCCATCCTTATCTAACATTTCTGCTAAATAAGATACAGCTTGGGAAAGCTGATATGCAAGTTCTCTGTCAGACTGCAGCCTTACCCCGTAAGCATTATTAAGCAATGATGCAACTCTGAAATAGATCCCTATATTTGGTACCACCTTATAACCTATCCTATGGTCCAGAAGACGATACTTTTGTTTCAGCATACCATGAACAGCTTTAACCACCCATCGAATTTCAGTCACAAATCGTGACTGGTTGGACTCTTCTCTTGACGAATAATTTATTTTACCTTTTATAGCAGGCATTAGTACTTTGAAATGTTCTTCTTCCAAATCTTTACCTACGTCACGGAAAGCTCCATCAAGAACAAAGACATCATTCCTCTTCAAAAGCTTCCGTGGAATCAGAGCTGGCTAGTGCTACAAAGAACTGAACAGAGGAAAACAGACGAAAATTAGACAGACTTTCAATTGCTTTGCGTGTTGTGTGAAGCTGATAAAGAGAAGACGATCACATGGACTGTCTTTTGTTCCTGTGTTTTATAAAAGCACCCCGATTTGTAAGTGGCGATAATGTGACTCACGATAATTCAACCTCCTCGTGGTGAACCCTGGAAACTATTATTTGGATAGGCTGACTGCAGACGTTTATGATGCGCGATTCTTATTTTTTTCTCATTGCCCCCCCCCCTCCTTTAGAAAATTCAAAAAAAATATATGCTGTGAAGGATATTCTAAGGCATGCTCACAGAAATTTCAAGTTGATACGTGCGGGGGCAGATTTTGTATGCTTACCCGACTATGCCCTTCTGGATTATTACCCACAAGTGATGAATTTTTTCCAATATTTGATGGGATAGAAGAAAAGCAAGGGTCAGCTCGACCGTAGCAATAGGAAAGCCTATACGTGAAGGAACCGCCTGCTGATTACGGAAGCCTCTGCGCCAGATGAGTATGCTTTGCTTCGCGTTGACCGCTCTCATGAGGTTCATGCATGCTCGAACGCAAATGCGAACGCGAACGCTGAAGCGACGCAATTTGGAACGCATTTTTGAGTTCTTCGGAAATGAAGCATTTTTAATTTTTAAATTCTCATTATGTATTCAAAGTTTATTAGTATCCGTTTTATGTACAATTTGACGATGTCTGTTTGCATCAAATCTACACGTTTTGAGATCCTCTGAGCAAAAATGAAGATTAAGAAGGTGCATATCAGAAATCTCCCAAAATTTTAGGTATTACCTAATTTTTTAAATTCAGGACATTCTCTCAATTTTTCAGTGAATTATAAGAAGCTTTAGGAAAATTTCCCCAAATCTTGGGGAAAATGATTTTCCCCAAGAAAATTTTAATTTTTCCCCTAAAAAGTGGGGCAAGTTCCCGAAATTTTGTACTGTGCACGAGAACCTGGAAAGGGGGAATGTGATGAATTTGAAAGAATGGATGAATAATTCCATGAAATCTCAATATGAGGTTAGGCTCGTATCTCTCCGGAAAAGAAAATGATGCCGGAAGAGAAACCTAAAATACTCTATTTCTTGTTGCAGACTTGAGTTTACAGTTTGAATGTTTACCTAACGGTGAACCTATTCCTGGTGTACCTCGCTGCGGAACTTCTTCTTCTCACAGGCGTAATTCTCCTGGAAGTTCTCTTCCCCCTGCCATACCTCATCCTCTCTTTAGATCTTCTCTGCCTTCCGCACCATTACTTCGTGACACGTCTAGGCCTCCTACTGCCAGGACTTCTTCTCCAAGCACATTTAGATTAAAACTTGATGATCTTAGATTTATTCGACTTACTCCAAACACGAATCCGAATCGACAATTCGAAATTCGAAAATACACTTTTCCTCGCGATATGCCAGTTCAGTTGAAAGAAAGACGTTATGCTTTTCGACCCATACCGACCGAAGAACAAACTGTATTATCAACGTCGAATGGTGACATATTTGCAATACTAAAAAGAAATAATACATGTCTCCGTCCAATATATTCAAGAATATATGACTTCACTCGATATATGGATAACAAACGGGTTAAAGTAAACATGGACAGCGGCGCAGTTAAAGATATGACACTCGAAGAAATCGGCGAATCACCCACAGGCAAGGAGTATTCAATTTCAAAGAATTTCAAAACAGAAGTTTTGCTTCCTGATTATTCAATCAATAAGTGATTAAAATGGTTTTATGGAGATTATCAGCGATTTATTAATTGGTTCGAAATGAATTGGAAAGATGTATAGGCAACAAGAGTTTTGTAGTTAAACTAATAAAGGCCAATGAAATTGTTATTTTTGAATTAACTTAAGTAACATTTATCTATATCAGTTATTTATGATGGAACAAGTGAAACGTTTTCGGACGTTATCGATAATATACTATTTTGCAATGAAACCTAATTTTCATGCGTAGCCATCCAATTAAAATTGATAATTGTATAAGCAATCTCAATAAATGAATGCACTATTCTACGATTGAAAAAAAAAATACCGACGTATTAAAAAATTATTGATAACAAATTTGTAGCTCTTTTTTGGATGAGCAACTTTTTTCTAATTTTTTTCTTGGCGCTTGTGTCGTGTGTCGAAACATTTAATTCTTTCATTTTCGATGGCATTTTTTATAAGTAACATAAAAACTAGGTGTCCTATAAAAAGCGACTCAACAGAAATTTGTGGATATTTTTTCGGATCATATTTTTCGTATTCTCATAATTTTTCATATATTGCATAGTATGACCGCAAAATGTAATTTTTGATTTTTCATTATATAATCGACGATAAAAATATGAATTATCGATTTTATTCACTATGAACAGCCGTACATACTAGTTTTGAATCTTGAAGAATATGGTTTTGGTCTAATAGGTCGAAAATTGTCATTCCATCAACAAAAACACTATTATAGATCATTAGTGTTGAAATAGGATCCCGCTTTTTATTAGTTATTACAAGAAAATTGACTAAAAGATCGAAAAGTAACCATACAAGGTTTGTATAAAAAGTATAGGGAAAAGTTTCGGAAAAATATTTCTATTCCAGATATTGCTACAAAACATTGAAATTCTTCAAAATACATCCCTTGAGCGTCGAAACACTTTTGCCAGCAGCTTTTTCACGACTCAAAGGCTCGCTGGTAGGCGGATTCTGCTGGGGCCAAGTCGGGGCTATGAGGGGGTTGAGGAATCATCACGAAACCGTTTTGCGTTAGGTTGTTGGTCACCTTGGAGCAGGCGTGAAATTGGAAATTGCATTATGACAACGCACCCGGCCATACGGGTTCCAAGGTTTCAAGTCCCGACTTAGGCCCATGAGACTTTTTTCTATTCCCAAAAGTGAAATTCTCTTAAAGGAAACCACCATGGGACCCTAACTGCCGTCGCAAAAGCTTGCACGCGCACCCGTAAGGACCTTCCGGAATCCGCCTGCCAGGAAGCCTTTGAGTCGTGGAAAAGCCGCTAGCAAAAGTACAAATATCAAAATTTGTTTGTTATTGCAAATACATTTGTTTTTTACCATTTCCAACAATCAGCGACTCTCTGAGGTCGAGACACGACTACCAAGCACCAGAATGCGACAATTAGATGATTTAGAAAAATTGATTACTTATCATTTTTGAGTCATTCCCGACTACTTTTACGAAAACTGCTGTGAATAAAACATTCTTTGGGCCACCGGACTACCAAACGTAGAAATGGGACAAAAAAAAAAGGATTTCCAAAAAACATGTTCAATCTTGTACCAAAGAGACGAACTTTCAACTAACATGATGAATCTACAAAAACAAAAAAACTCATTTTTTGACCAAGTAGTTGAACTTTGAATCAAATAGTTGATTTTCATCTGAAAAAGAATTTTCAACATAATAGTTTAATTTTCTACGGAAAATATCAATTTCCTACCAAAAAGATGAATTTTCAACAAATTGAATTGTATTAAAAAATTATTATCTTAACTTACGCGTAAAAGATTATGTGAATTGTGATATCCATTTCAAAGAATTTAGTACAAACATTTTTTTTCCGAAACTAGCTCTAATCAATGTGGACATCTGTGAAGGACAAGTTTGCCACAAATAATCTGAAAGATAAGGACTATATTATCGGCTATATAATCTGATGAAGATCCAGAATATTCACTAGTTACATTGTTAATAATATTAAATATTAATAAATTAATTATTTCTTTCGAATTAGGAACTATGAGGATTGTTTCTAATCTTCTCTTATTTGTGGTGATTTTCCTCAATTCTGCTGGTGAATATGAACATATAATATATTCATAATTTAAGTAGATTTTTCAAGCTATACGCAAATCAGAATGAGTGTAGTTCAATTTACATCATAACCTAATCGCAATTGTTATTTCCATACAAACTCTGTTTTAGTTTGTCCAAAATGAGGGCGAATTCGATACGAATTTTCCCCAGGAATCCAGAATGTGTGTGTTAAAAAAATGAAACTAAAAACTGTCCTTATCGATATGAAATTCGTAAAATATGTTAAACTCCTAATGCCGATTTGCAATACAAAAATTGAATTTTTTCGTGAAGAAAAGACGGAGTTCATCGCATTATAAACTTTTTATCAATTTTCTAATAAAAACGAATTTTCCACTGAGTAGTGCAATTTTCTGTGAAAGAGACGAATTTTGTACTAGAATTATAAATTTTCAATCAAAAGCATCAATTCAACAAAATTTAGGATCCTAAGAAGGATATTATAGGCTGACTTGATTGAACAAAAACTTCAAAAGTACACGTGACCACAAAATTCAGGTAACCACTCATACAGACATACAAACATACAAATAGACACACACTGACTAGAGATAAAAAATTTGGAAAATACCCGAGATGAACTTTCCACAAAAATGACACACGAGAAGAAAGGGAAAAGAGGGCAATCGAAGAAGGACTGTGAAGTTTGCTACACATGAGTAGGAATTTTGATAATTTATAGACTAAAGAATAAAAGCCTAAATAAATATTTTCCACTCCACACTTTTTGATTTCGGACTACATAGTTTTAAATCTGAACTACCCAGTGTGCCTCAATACGCAAGAGTTTAGGCCACACACTGGTAGTTATTGACACACAAACATAGGTTGTCCACTTTGAGAAAAATTCAACGTTGTGTAATGCTTTTTAGAATGATAAGGCAGATTTAAATGATATGTTCCTGCATATTTCATCGTCAGCTTAATTTCTTTTGTCGGCGGGATCCTAAAGAATTGGAAAAAAATCCAGGCTAATTGCAGCAAAGCTTCACGAAAACTGGGAAAAGGCAACGAGAACGAACTTGCGTTATTATTCTGTGAAATTCTAAACAAATTGTAATCATTTCAGAAGGATTCAAGGTTAATTTGATGAAGTCTACCAATAAAGTTAAATACTTTCCTTTCCAGAAGAGAAAAAATATACGAGAAAGAAAAATTAAAATCCGCTGTTTCTTGTTGCAGAATTAAGTTCACTGTTCGAATGCCTGCCAAATGGTGAATCTATTCCTGGTGTTCCTCATTCTGGAACTTCGTATTCTCCTCACGAACGTAATTCTCAAGAAAGGTGTCTTTCTCTTGCCGCCATCACCACTTTGTGAAAGGTCTAGGTCTCCTACTGCCAGGCATTCTTCTCTACGCATATTTGGATTTGCGCTTGAACAACTTAGATATATTAGGCTTACTCCAAACACAAATCCAAATCGGCGATTCGAAATTCGAAGGTACACTTTTCCTCGCAATATGCCAATTCAAGTGAAAACAAAGCGTTACACGTTTCGGTCAATGCCAAGTGAAGAACAAACTGTGTTATCAACGTCAAATGGTGACATATTTGCAATATTATCACAAAAAAATGATTATCTTCGTGCATTGTATAGAAAAAGGGATCAACATTTTCAATATATGCCTGAGGAAAGGGTGAAAGTAAACATGGGCAGTTGGGCTGTTCAAAATATGACGCCCGAAGAAATCGCGGAATCTCCCACAGGCAATGACTATCTAATTTCGAAGAACTTTAGAAGAGATTTAGTGCCTTCACGATGATTCATTACAATAAATTTAAATGAGGTTTTCCTGGTTTCAATTGACTCCTTAGTGCCAACTGAACGATTTTTCCTAAACAAAGTTATTTGCTTCATTATGTATTCTTGATAAGTATTGTAATATTGATATTCCATCCATATATTTTTTGGTCATCAATTTGGCGATTGTTATAATCGATTTATTGGAAAAATGTGCAACTATAACAGTTTTCTACATAAACAGCTAATTTTTGCTTTCTGAATCCTCGAAATACGTTGATACTAGATTCCGACAATGTTTTGTCGTTTCAAACGATTCGCGCCCGCGACGCTGGTACCTTGCCCCCTCCACGCGCAGCGCTACGAGCGTGCCAGAGGAGCGATGCCCCGTGGACCAGTTCAGTCGAGAGCTCGAAAGTTTAGTTCACATCTCGCCGTCGCCGGGCGAGGGTCTCAGCTCTGCTCGGGAGCTCCTGGTCAGTCATTGCCCCGCGGGGATCGAGTCCATAACACATTAACGCAATAACTGATTTGGTTAACGTCATCCCTTTCCGTCAAAACAGAAGTCGTTCCTTTAGCTTATAGCCGGAAACTGTGACATGAGAGGGTCTGGGACGTATTTGTTCTTTTTCAATAATTATTAGTTTTCTTTTTAATTTAACACTTCATACCATCAACTTAGAGCCGTACTCTCTCCCACAAAAGGGCCTAGCACTTGTTTTACTTTAATAAGATTCCATGAATAGAATCTAAACATTCGTCCATTAAGCTTAGAGACGGAGTCTCTCCCACGAGAGGGCTTACCACGCATTTGTTTCTTTTGAATAATTATTTGCTTTCTTTTTAAATTCAACATTTAACTCCAATAACTTAGTGCCGGTTTCTCTCCCACGAGAGGCCCCAGCTCTTATTTTGAATGACTATAATTTCATTAATGAAATCTGAACCTATCGCCCCTCTAGCTTATAGGAGGAATCTCTCGAACGAGAGGGTTCAACACTTGTTTTTAACAAATAAATATTCACTGATTGAGTCTAACCGATCACCCTTTTTTGCTTATAGCCAGACTCTCTCCCACGAGATGGCCCAGCTCTTGTTTTAAGCAAATAAATATCCATTAGCTAGGTCTAACTGATCGCCCCTTCCGCTCAGAGACGGACTTCCGCTCACAAGAAGGCCAAACTCTTGTTTTGAGCAAATAAATAATTCACTGATTGGGTCTAACCGATCGCTCCTCTCACTGAGCACCAACCTCTCTCCCACGAGAGGGCCCAGTACGGGTTCCATGATAATGAATATGGACCCCTAGCAAGTGTTCGTCAGGGGAGAGGCAAGTCCTAGCCCAAATATATGGAAGGATATGAAAGCCCTCGGCCGTTCTTGACACCAACCCTTCGGGGGTTCACGAATTCCCAACGAAGCCACAGAGTTCGAGACAAATGAAACCGGTAGTCGCACGATAAATCAGCCCCGCCGCAGTCTCTTCAAGGCGAGGCAGGACGACGCCCTTGTTACTCATTAAACGCGAACAAATAAGTTAATCCGTAGTTGTTTCGATTTCCTAATTTCGTATCGTAGAAACGAGGGAATTAATAAATTCAAATCGTGAATCAAAATGAACTACAGCTAGTAGGAGTCTAGGTGGAAGGGGTAGGGAGGTGACAGATTTTAGTGGCGTCTATTATTTTTATTTCAATAAACAATAACTACTCTTTCTTTAACACGTATATTTGCTTTTATATATCTAAGCAAGACATGTAACCTAGCTAGAATAAATCACTCACGAAGAAAATGAATATAAAACGAACACTTTATAAGATCGAGGGGTGAAGCCCGCAGGTTGAGGATGTCTTCCTCCTCACAAGTCTGTTGCTGTGTCGATTTCTCGTGATTTTCCAGGGCTGCGGCCTGAAAAGTGGGTTTCTCGATGAGAAAAATGGCCGCATCCGGAGGAATTTCTGGTTGAAAGGAAACGTTACGGGCAGTGATAGCAAGTGTTTTGCTCTTTTGCTTCTTCTTGCGTCGGCGCTTTGGGAGCAATGGCACGTACCGTCAAAGGTTGGCCAAACGCTCTGCGACCGCTCGCCGCGCTGGCGTCTCCCAGCCCAACGTTGTAGCTAGCTCCTTCTCTTCTTACTCTTCCTCTTTCTAGGTTGTTCTATCTGGAGTGGAGATAAGGACCGGGTTCAAGCCCTTCTTGTTATGATAAAACCCGTATTGGGCCCTCTTGCGTGAGAGAATTTGTTGCTAAATTCAAGGAGCGATCGGTTAGACCCAATCACTTGATATTTATTGACTCAAAATGAGTGCTGGACCCTCTCTTGGAGAGAGTCCGGCTCTAAGCGAAAGGAGCGATCAGTTAGACCCAGTAATGAATATTTGTTTGCTGAAAGAGAAGTGATGGGCCCTTTCTGAGAAGAGAGTCCGGCACTAAGTTGATGGAGTGAGATTTAAGATTCAATAAATGAATAATTATTTTTGAAAAAACGTGCTGGGTTCTCGTGATCCACGGGGCGTCGCTCCTCTGTCACGCTCGTAGCGCCACGCATAGAGGGGGTAAGCTACCAGTGTCGCTGGCGCAAATCGTTTGAAATGGCCGAATCATTGTCGAAACAGAAAGATTAATATTTAAATTAATTAACAATCTAATAGGAAGAAAAAACTGGTTTCAA
This sequence comes from Andricus quercusramuli, assembly GCA_932178445.1. Classification (NCBI taxonomy): domain Eukaryota; kingdom Metazoa; phylum Arthropoda; class Insecta; order Hymenoptera; family Cynipidae; genus Andricus; species Andricus quercusramuli. Next base: position 44,029 of record CAKNXH010061487.1, read on the forward strand.
CGTCAGTATTGATGCTTTTACACTCAATTGAAGATACAATCAATCATTCTCATTCATGATAAGGGATCGTCCATATATTACGTAAGACGTTTTTCTTTTGTTTATATCGCTGTGTCTTTCTTAACTTCACAGCAATTTTATTCTCGCCTTGATTTAAACAAAAGAAAATCGATATGTGAAAAGTGAATCGATATGTTACACTTATCCTGAAATTTTACGTACTTTTCATGCGAGCAAGGGGCGTTTTGCGTCCACCCCCATTATTATTTGTTTTTATAAAGTAAAGTAAGGTAAATTGATAATTAATATATTTTTATAGGCAGAGCTCAAACCTTAAAACAGTCAACACTCCATCGTATCTCCTTTTTGGGAGGCTCTGGAAGCTCATGTGGGAGCCTCTGAGTATGTTCACGGAGGGACCTGGAGGCTCACGTGGAGGCAACTTCGAAGAACACAAAAGATTTTTTTTTAAAGAAAAGAGATCTGACAATTAATTTCCTATAAGTGTATTTAGGTACTTTTAAAACTAAAAATGGAAGCTTCTTTACATAATGTCGAATATAACCTCAAAATGGACAGGATTGACTTTTATCAGCAAATAAAATAAATTTCGGTAACTTTTATTTGTGAGTGAAAAAATATCAAAAACGATGTTTGAAGGCAACAAAAATGGTAAATAACCATTATGCAGATTTCTGATGATTTTTAAACAAAATTTTGGAAATTTTAAAGAATTTTGGCTGAGTTAGAGATAGAAATGAAACTTTCTCAAGAATTTTGAGAAATTTGAAATGTTTTTTTATGTTAAAAATAATTCTAGAAGATAATTCCAAAAGATTTTCGAAATTGTAAAAAAAATCTTTAAATTACCAGAAAGACCAACTTCAAACGAAATGCGAGAACTTTCAACAATATACATAAATTTGAACTAAAGACATAAAATTTCAACTATATAATTGACTTTTGAACCGGTGAGAAGACGTTTTCAACCATAAATTAAATACCTGAAGTTTCAGTAAAAAAATTAATAGCCAACCAGAAAAACAAATTTGCAACGAAATGGTTACACTTTTAGACCAAAAAGATAAATCTTCAGCAAAACGTATGAATTCTAAGCAGAACAGTTCGTTTCCAAACCAAACAGGTGCATTTACAACTAACAAGAAAAATCCTCGACCAAAAAAAGTACTTTTTGACAATACAGTTCAACAAACGAGTTTGAGTCTTGCACAAGAAAAGATTTTTACGTTACAAAAGGAAACAAATTGGCGCATGATCTTGATACGATAATCACGTGTGTCTCTATCCAAGCAAATTTATGTAATGTGAACTTAGCTCTGACTTTCCAAATAAACGCATTCTTGGTTATTATGTTTCATTTCAAATTGTTGTTTTCATGTGTTCCCTAATCACTTGCGCGATCATCATTATGTTCGAGTCTAATCCAAAACATTTGTACTTTGAGCTGGATATTTATACTAAAAAACTGACGAATGATATTTTATTGCTCGTATTCTGATTCAAATGATTTATTTCAT
>CAKNXH010061487.1:45666-65573 GCA_932178445.1 Andricus quercusramuli
TATTGCTCGTATTCTGATTCAAATGATTTATTTCATCGCTACGCCAGTCAGTGTTTGGTTGTTGATCACCAGTTTGCATATTTAAGGCTGTATGCTCCCTCCGACCCAAATATTGTTGGTTGTCCTTGTATACTCCTTATAGGTATATAATCCTCATAGATATATAAAAGTTTATTTTTCAGCCTGCTGGCCTTACAAAATTGACTAGCTCACACGTCAATTTTTTACAAAATTTTCTTAAAACTAACCCTTAAAAACTAACATCCATCCATAACATATCTTCAAGACCGCATGCTCTTATCGCCTTGCCTTCTGCGCTTCGCCTCGTCTCGCTCGCATGTCCCTACTTTCTCGCAATTCCTCGCATGGCCAAACCATGCTCCCGCGGATAACACCTAATACTTATCTACTATTCACAATATCTACAGATGACTTATATCTACTTTCTCTCCTATTTACAATCTTTCCTTCTCCATTTCTCTTCCTCCTTCCTTTTCTTCTTCTCCATCTTATCCACCACTCCCTTCACCCATGCCACTGCCCTTTTGTCCCCCATTTCATGCATCAATACCTACATGCTTATCCCACTCTTTTCCATCTCTACGCACCCCTCCAACCAGTGCTCCACTCTTGCATCTCCCTTCCCACACAGTTCACACATCCTCTTCTCCCTAGATAGACAGAACCTATTAACTCCCTCCATGCACACACATCTCATCCTCGCTATGAGCTCCTGACCTCCTTTCTCTCCTCTCTCACATAAATAATGCGCTCTTGCCCTTGACATAATCCACACATAGTTCCCGTCAAACCTTGACTCTCTTTTCCCCTTCTGTCTTCGCTCTCCATGCCATTTTCCTCAACCAACTCATATACCTTCCTTCCTTACTCGTACATCCTTCTAACTCCATCCATCTGCAGTCCATTCGTTATGAAGTACATTCACCTCTCAACCTCCATCTTCCCACCCCCTCTCCTATTCTGCTTCTTCCACCAACACTTCCTAACTAGCTTACTTCCACCCTCTTCCAAAAATTTCTCTTTCATGTGACTATCCACTCCTCCATTCCTCTGAAACGCGATGCCCAGGTACACAAACTCTTTCACCTATCCCACCACGGCTACACCATTCCTTTCTTTTTCTTTCTGAATACCTTCTTTTGCACACACCCTTTCACCTTCTCTTTTAGATCCTACCATATCTCTTCCGCCGACTTCGCTTTGAAGCGTACCTTTCCTAACTGCTCCTGATGCTTCATTATCGTCTTCCTGGTCCAGGTCACCCTCTCCCCTATCGAGACTTCTTTTTCACCTTGCCTTTCGCCCCCCTCCCCTCGTATCCACAATCTTAATGACTTATGGTCTGATTCCACCATCCGCTCTACTGCGAATTTGTCGGTCTCCTCCCGCCATTGCATATTCATGGCTTGCGCTAGACGCTCTCTCCCTTACCTACTCGCTTCCTTCGTTACCACTGTTTCCCTTTTTTTTCTCCCCAACGCGCCGCTCGACACCGGACCACGCGCTGTTGGCCGTCGTGGCCAGTGAAAAATTTCCTTTCCGTCAATTTCACCACCAGCTCTGCCAGCACTCTCACTGCCCAAATTCATGGCAGGCTTCAAAGCCTTTTCCCGATTGCACTTTTTTCCCCTTTGTCTTGTTTTTTGACTCAAGTCTGAACTAAATCAAAAGAACTCATGAGAAAAGCCAACTACATTACGTTGAAGGTTGATTCATTTTGGTTCAAAATGCAAATGTTTTGTTGTACATCTCGCTCCGAATCCGGGGGAAATAAGTCAAGGAAAGCGCTCGTGTATCCTTCTGGCAAGTCTTTTAGAGTGAGGGCCAAGAAATCAGCACGTACACCTAGAAGTTGTGTATAAAGCAACGGAAATTCAGAACATCCTCCTCATTCTTGTAAAGATGAAGCGAAGTTTGACTGCTGCTACAGTAATTATAGATGACCTCCTGGTTTTATATATTCGCAGTGATAATGATAGACCGATTAGACAAAAGTGGAGAATGGCTCTGAGATGGACGGGATTAAATCTAGCTTTGTCTAAACCCTTCGGACGCATTGTCCATCAGCAATTCACTGCACACATAGAAACAATTTAATGGATCCAATGCAGTCTGGGTTTCGTTCCAGGCATACTACACTAACAGCTTCACTTAAAGTAACTTCTGACCTTGAACTTGCAGTTGATAGAAGGGCAATAACGGTTGTTGTCCTTTCTGATTTTTCTAAGGCGTTTTATACAGTTAACCATAATCTACAATTGACTAGGCTCTAATCGCTGTACCTATCGAATATGGTTGTATAATGGTTTGAATCTTATCTTAGTAATTGTCCTGAAAGAAGACAAATTAGCAATGGTGTGCGGTCAAATTGTGGGGTGGCTAAGAATTGTGTTCCTGACGGATCTACGCTTGCACCCACTTTATTTAATATCTTTACCTCTGAACTTGGTAGCGAACTTCGTCATTGCAACTATTACAAATATGCTGACGACATCAAGCTGTATCCTTCCGAGCCTACTGTCAATCTTAGGAGCTTATTTCAAAAGGTACAGGCGGATACTGATCTAGTGATGCATAGGGCCTTCACAAGTGGCCCCAATTTTAACCCTGCTGAAACATCATATCATATGACCTTCTTCCTCTTTGTCTCTTGAAAAAATTGCAACCTTTCCTCCTCTCTTGACCGATGAACGTCTCATCCCCTTTGTGGAATGTATGAAAGATTTAGGCTATATTCTTAATAAGTCTTTTACTTAGAATGAACAAGTTGCGGATATTTCAAAGAAAACCTTCATAGTCCTCCAACAGCTTAAAAGGAATGAAGAATCACTTCTTAATTCAACGCACATCCTCCTAGTTAAAATCCTTTGTATAGAGAAAGAGCAGGACTTCTTGATGTTGCCAAACGAAAACAATGTTTTATGGGTAGTTTGCTTACTAGCCTATTCATTAATGATGCTCCGCACTATCTTCTTAAACTCTTCCATTTTATTGACGAATAGCGCGATGAAATGTTCAGTTGAAAAAATGGTCAAACATAAAAAACTGCACGAAGTTAGGCCCTTGAATTTGTTTTTTTTTTCAAAAAAGGGGGAAGGAACCGTACGATGTGTATTGACTAGAAAATCTTCTCTAACGACCACCAAACGTCTTATGATATTATAGTCAAATGATCAGTTGAAAAAGTTCATGATAGAAAGAAGAATTTCTAATGGAATAGTGAAATGCTCAAACAAAGACATAAATTTTCAATTCAATGATGTATCATCAACATTTCTGCAGCTCCCACGTCTGGACAATTTACAACTACCCAGAAACCAGTAGAAACTGCTTTAGGAAACCTTGAATTTTCTACCAAATACGTGAATTTTCAACTAAAAGTTTAATTTCCAACTGAAGAAAATAAATTTTTCAAGTAAATCCTCGAGAACTTTGAAATAACGACTAAATAATATGTTATATAATCTGATGAAGATCTATCGCATTCACTAGTTGTTTCGCTAATAACCTTTCTTATTATTAAAACAATTAGTTTCAACTCTAATAAGAAAAAAGTAGAATCATTTTTGATATTTCAATAAAATACTTTAATATTGAACTAATAAAGATAAATTTCCATTCAAAAATGGAATAGTTTTCAGCAAAAGAGTTAAATTTTCAGCACAAACCGATAAATTTTTTTAAGAATAAATGAACTCTGAACAAATTAGTTGAAATTGCAACACAAAAATATAAATTTTCAACCAAAATAGAGTTGGGTTTTCTGCAGAAAAAGATTAGTCTTCAACCATGAAGATTAATTTTCTAATGAAAACAAAAAATAAATTTTTAACGAAAAAGATCAATTTTCTACCAAACAGACCAATTTTCTACTGAAATTGTACATTTTCAATCAAAAGCATCCATTTCTGAAAAATAGTTGGAACTTTAATTAAGAAGTTGAATATTCAACCAAAAATAAGAAAAAAACTAATTCATGTCAGAGTAGTTGAACTTTGAACCAAGTAGTTGATTTTCAATTAAAAATAAATAATTTTCAATAATAAAGTTGAGTTTGCTGTCAAAGCCACAGAAAAAATTCCAACAAAATACATTTTAGTATTTACTCATACTTAAAAGTAAATGATTACGCAAATTGTGATGTTAGTTTTAACGAATTTATTAGTTACATTTTTCCATTGCAACATACTCTAATGAAATGTAAATATCTGTGAAGGATAAGTACTTGACACACAAACATAGGTTATCTACTTTGAGAAAAATTCAAGGTTGTGTAATGCCTTTTAGAAAAATAAGGCAGATTTTAATGATCTGTTCCTGAATATCTCATCATCAACCTAATTTCTTTTGTCGGCGGGATCCTAAAGAATTAGAAAGAGATCTAGGCTAATTGCAGCAAGTTACCACCTTCACGAAAACTGGAAAAAGGCAACGAAAACGAACTTTTGTTTGAATTGTTAAAAATTCTAAACAAAATTTAATCATTTCAGAAGGATTCAAGGTTAATTCTATCAAGTCTAAAAATAAAGTTAGGTACTTTTCTTTTCAGAAAAAAAAATATACGAGAAAGAAAAATTAAAATCCGCTGTTTCTTGTTGCAGAATTAAGTTCACTGTTCGAATGCTTGCCAAATGGTGAACCTATTCCTCGTGTCCCACGTTTTGAAACTTCTTCTTCTCCTCACGGACGTGATTCGCAGGAAAGGTCTCTTCCTCCTGCCAGACCTCATGCTCTCGTCAGGTCCCCTCCTTCTGCCACGCCACCACTTCGTGAAAGGTCCAGGTCTCCTACTGCCAGGCATTCTTCTTCACGCATATTTGGCTTTGCGCTTGAACAACTCAAATATATTAGGCTTACTCCAAACATAAATCCAAAACGGCGATTCGAAATTCGAAAATACACTTTTCCTCGTGATGTGCCAATTCAGGTGAAAACACAGCGTTACACGTTTCGGTCAATGCCAGGCGAAGAACAAACTGTGTTATCAACGTCAAATGGTGACATATTTGCAATATTCTCACAAAAAAATGATTATCTTCGCGCAATGTATAGAAAAAAAGATCAACAGTTTCAATATGTGCCTGAGGAACGGGTGAAAATAAACATGGACAGTAGGGCTGTTGAAGATATGACGACCGAAGAAATCGTGGAATCTCCCACAGGAAATGATTATCCAATTTCAAAGAACTTTAAAAGAGATTTAGTGCCTTCACGATGATTTATTACAATAAATTTGAATAAGGCTTTTCCGGTTTCAATCGTGTGCAAAACTACAAATCTTGTTGGCTTTTCGTGAACATTGCAGTTCACTTCTTCAGGGCTGATCTGAAACTGAAGTTGCAGGTTATATTGTTCTTATATATATTCTGCACGATGCGTGTGATTGTCCAGAGCGCCCCATGATGGGACCTGGTCGAACTTGATTGGCCAATCAAGTTTTTTTATGAAACCCGGGAGAACGGAAAGCCAAATCGAATCGATAATACATATATCCATTGACCCTACTGATGTTAGCAGGGTATTTTGACATTTCGATTGTTCCTCTATGTCTTCTTGGAAAAATATTGTACGTTTTCGCGATGACGGTTTTATTTTTCGAATAAAATGATATGTCCTGTTTCGACATGATACTCAGCTAGTGCTGATTGTGTGAATACTTTAGCCTCACTTTACTCTCATGTTCTTTCACATGTTGACTCACCGCCCTCCCGGTTTCTCCAATATAGACTTTGCCACATGAGAAGGGCTAATGAAGTTTGACCAGTCCCCACAATGGAGCGCTCTGGCCAGCCACAGGCATCGTGAAGAATATACATAAGAACAACATAGCCTGAAACTTCAGTTTCAGGTTCGTAGTTTTGCACAAGACTGAAACCCGAAAAACCTCATTTGAATTAATTATTACAGAACTTTAGTGAATTTCTTTCATGTTCAAATCGGATATAAAATTTCTTCCGAAAATCAATTTGTCAATGACGTTTTTTTAAAACAACTGGATGGTGTTGGCCCACATGCATCAAATCTGGGAATTTCTGTTCATATTCAGCTACAGCATACCATTCTTGAGGGATTACGCTGTTAGTTCCAGAAATGCTCAAAAATGTAAATACACGATATTGTTTTCATTAAAAAAAAAAAAAATTATTCTCACGCTATTTATTGCATAAGTTAATAAATTGTAAAAAGAAAATATTACTTTTTATCGCAGAAAAACACTTTACGAAAGTCTCTGTGCATAATTGTTATAAACAAATTATATTGACAAATACAGGCTCTATTTCTTGACGTATTCAAAATTTTTTATTTTAGAAACGATTGGCATTACATTTTTGAAATTTGACTAGCTTAGTTTTCAAAATTCATTTATGTGTGCAGTAATATTGAAATAATTTTTTTTTATCTTCAATTTGTTAAATTGACTCCTTACTGCCAACTGAACAATTTTTCCTAGACAAAGTTATTTGCTTCATGATGTATTCTTGAAAAGTATTGTAGTATTGATATTCCATCAATGTATTTTTTGGTCATCAATTTGGCGATTGTTATAATCGATTTATTGGAAAAATGTGCAACTATAAGAGTTTTCTACATAAACAGCTGATTTTTGCTTTCTGAATGCTCGAAATACGTTGATACTACGTTCCGACAATGTTTTGCCGTTTCAACCGATTCGCGCCCGCGAAGCTGATACCTTGCCCCCTCCACGCGCAGCGCTACGAGCGTGCCAGAGGAGCGAGGCCCTGTGGACCAGTTCAGTCGTTGAGCTCGAAAGTTTAGTTCACATCTCTCAGGGATCCAGTCGAGAACTGAATAACGCAATAACTGATTTGGTTAATTTCATCCCTTTCCGTCAAAACAGAAGTCGTTCCTTTAGCTTATAGCCGGAAACTGTCCCACGAAAGGGCCTAGCACTTTTTTTACCTGAATAAAATTTCATGAATAGAATCTAAACGTTCGCTCATCATGCTTAGAGCCGGACTCTCTCCCACGAGAAGCCCTACCACGTATTTGTTCTTTTTGAATAATTATTTGCTTTCTTTTTAAATTTAACATTTTACTCCAATAACTTAGAGCCGACTCTCTCCCACGAGAGGCCCCAGCTCTTATTTTGAATTACTATAATTTCATTGATGAAATCTGAACCTATCGCCCCTCTATCTTATAGGAGAAGTCTCTCGAACGAGAGGTTTCAACACTTGTTTTGAACAAATAAATATTCACTGATTGGGTCTAACCGATCAACCTTTTTTGCTTATAGCCAGACTCTCTCCCACGAGATGGCCCAGCACTTGCTTTAAGCAAATAAATATCCATTAGCTAGGTCTAACTGATCGCCCCTTCCGCTCAGAGGCGGACTTCCGCTCACAAGAAGGCCAAGCTCTTGTTTTGAGCAAATAAATATTCACTGATTGGGTCTAACCGATCGCTCCTCTAACTGAGCACCGACCTCTCTCCCACGAGAGGGCCCAGTACGGGTTCCATCATAATGAGTAAGGACCCCTAATAAGTGTTCGTCAGAGGAGAGGCAAGTCCTAGCCCAAATATATGGAAGGATATGAAAGCCCTCCGCGGTTCTTGATACCAACCCTTCAGGGGTTCACCAGTCCCCAGCGAAGCCACAGAGTCCGAGACGAATGAAATCGGTAGTCGCACGATAAATCAGCCCCGCCGCAGCCTCTTCAGGGCGAGGCAGGAAGACGCCCTTGTTGCTCATTGGACACGAACTGAATTAAACAAGCGATCGGTTAGACCTTAACACTTGATATTTATGTACTCGAAATAAGTGCTGGGCCCTCTAGTGGAGAGAGTTCGGCTCTAAGCTAAATGAGCGACCTGTGAGACCCAATTAATGAATATTTATTCGCTTAAAACAAGTGCTAGGCCCTCTCGTGGGAGAGAGTCCTGCTCTAAGCGAAAGAGGCGATCGGTTAGACCCAGTGATGAATATTTGTCTGCAAAAAGAGAAGTGCTGGGTCCTTTCTGGAGAAAGAGTCCGGCTTTAAGTTAATGGGGTAAGATGTCAAATTCAATAAATGAATAATTATTTGAAAAAAAAATAAGTGCTGGGCCCTCTCGTGGAAGAAAGTCCGGCTCCAAGTTAATGGAGTGAAATGTTGAATTTAAAAAGAAAAAGAATAGTCATTCAAAAAGAAGAAGTACGTGCTAGGTCTGAGCTGAACTTTCGAGCTCAATGACTGCACTGCGTAAAGGCTTCAAGCCGCCAGTGTCGCCGGCTGCGAATCGCTTGAAACAAAGAAATCATTGTCGAAATGGAAAGATTGATATTTAAACATTCGATTTGTGCTCTTGTTATTTTTCAAACATGAAGTGTGTGCCATTCTATATTAGAATTTTTATTTCAAATGATTTATTTCATTGCTACGCCAGTCAGTGTTTGGTTATTGATTACCAGTTTGCATATTCAAGGCTGTATGCTCTCTCCGACTTGAATATTGTTGGTTCTCCTTCTTTGTGTTCTCTTCCTAGAACCACTTAGTTCTTACTACTTAAAATGATTGAAGAGGAAATTCACGAACTGATCGACCAACAAATCAAATTAAGCGGTATGATTTCACGGGTTCATATACATTTCGAAAAATCAGGTGCTGCTAATCTTACATGTGGAGCATGCAAGGCTCGCATGCCGAATCTAGATGAGAAATGGGTGCAATTCCAGGAGTAGCGTCAAGAGGTACTCTCCTTATGTACTCCTAATAAATACTCCTTATAGAAAGATAAACGTTTATTCTTCAGCCTGCTGGCCTTAAAAAATTGACCTGCTTACACTTATATTTTTTACAGAATTTTCTTAAAACTAACGCTCGCATATCCCTACTTTCTCGCATTGGCAAACTCTGCTTCCGCACCTCATACCTAATACCTAGTGACAATTTACAATATTTCAAGAATATTTATATCTTATTCCTCTCCTATTTATAACTTTTCTTCTCCATTTCTATTCTTCCTTCCTTCTCTGCTTCTCCATCTTACCCATCACTTCCTTCACCGTTGCTACAGCCCTTTTATTCCCGTTCCCATGCATCAATACCTTCATGCTTATCCCACTCCTTTCCACCTCTAAGCACTCCTCCAACCAGTGCTTCACTCTCGCATCCCCCTTCCCACACAGTTCACACATCCTTTTCTCCGGAAATAGCCAGAACCTATTGAAACCCTCCATGCACCCACATCTCATCCTCGCTTTAAGCTTCTGACTACCTGTCTCTCGTTTCTTGCATAAATATTGCGCTCTCGCCTTCGGTACAATCCACACATAGTTCTCGTTAAACCTTGACTCTCTTATTCTCCCTTTTCCTTCTGTCTTCTCTCTCTCTATGCCATTTTTCTTATCCAACTCATATAACTTTCTTTCTTCCTCGTGCATCCTTCTCACTTCATTCATCTGCAGTCCATTTGTTTTGAAGTACATTTCCCTTTCAACCTCCATTTTTCCACCCTCTCCTGTTCGCCATCTTCCACCAATACTTCCTAACCAGCTTACTTTCCCCCTCTTCCAAAAATTGACTCCTCGCTAGAATCCCTACACTCGTTCTCCTCGTCTCCCTCCTGACGAGATAATTAGACGTCCTGCTTGCCAACCCCAGTGTCCACTTCACATACCTCTTCTACGTTCCATTTACATCTTCACTTTTCTTCCACCCCCACACTTCTACTCCATACCATAGCATACTCATCATTAGTGAGTCAAACAATTTCATTATCCTTCCAAAATCATCTGCGAGTAACTTCTTTCTCAACCCCCGCACCTGCCTCATCACCACATTTGCCCTACTCACTCTCTCTTCAATGTGACCATCCACTCCTCCTTTCCTCCGAAACACGAAGCCCAGGTACACAAAATCCTTCACTTCCTGCACCGCCTTCCCGTTCCACTTCAACTGCCCTCCTTTATTCCTTCTCCCTCCTTTTCTGAACACCATAACCTTTGACTTTTCCGCATTCAGCTCTAACCTCTTCTTATCCAGGTATCTTCTTAATCTCTTCATCATCTCCTTTCAGGCCTCCTCGCTTCTTGCCAGCAAGACTATGTCATCTACACACGCAACTGACTAAATTCTCACCTCTCCTATCCTGACTCCGTCTACCTTCACATATCTCCCTTACCCTCTCGCTGGGAAATCTCTCCACTTCCCTATCCTCCATCGCCACTCACAACCACCTTTATCCCTAACCTCTCGTTTACTACACAGCGATGCTTCGTTCTCTACCCGTCCAGCCACGAGGCGAATTTTTAATTGGAAGAAGTGTAGAGTTTTGCTTTATATTAAGTGTACTACATGTTAAAAATAAAGTATTAACATTTATTGCACTTCACTATGGACTCTTTGTACATAAATTAAAATTTAACAAATTTTGCGATTGTTATAAGAAACTTAGATTCACGGAGCGAGGCGAAAACGGAGCATCGCAGCCAGGAAGCTGAAACAATAGTAAAGTTAAAAGGGTGGGGGCAGAATCAGACCAGTCCCTCCCAAGCAGACCCATACAAAAACCCCTCACAACCAAGCTACTTGATCCACCTGATAGGAGGAGGATCCGGAGAAGTACCAAGTTAGGCGAGAGTGGTCCGTGACGGCAAAGTTCAAAACAATTCTGAACAATTCTCTAAAAACTTCCCCCACTCCTCACTCCCTATATTCTCGCTTACTCCCACTCCTATCTTCACATCCCTTATTTGCAATTCCTCTCCCTCTGCCTCTCAATGAACTTCTTCTAATCCGTCACTAACCCTTGTTATGATTCCCCCAATAGCCCTTTCTTTCTTCGTGATTCTGACTGCCTCTTGGAATCTCCACCCATACCCCCTTGGCAGCTTTGGCTCTACTCTATCCCACTCCTTTTTTTTACCCACGTCTCTACAAGTCCCACAACATCGCATTTATGGATTTACCTCCAGAACTTCTCATCCTCCTTCTTTACCTCCGTTACGATCCAGTTCAGCACCTTCACTGCTTCTCTGCACTGCATTACCCCTAATTCCTACTTCCTACGACACAAATTCATCTGCACTTCATTTACACCTCTTTCTCCTGTTCCCATATCCACATTTTCTCGTCTACTTTTATTTTCCGATATCATACCTTCGCCGATCTCCCTTGATTCCTCTCCCTCCTAGCAATCGCTTGCAACATTCTCTGCACAACAATCTCCTTCATCGTCGAACCGTGATCGATAAAAACTCCCCTTTCATTCATCCTATTCTTATTTCGCATTACCCCCAACTTCTCTTCCCAGCTCTCCAACTCCACAACGACCACTTCCTTGTCCTTTCTTCACTTCAACTTAACTTTCCCTACCATGCCTTTAAACCACCCTATGCTCTGCAGCAGTGCTGCCGCGCCCACCCTTTCTTCCCCGCTTTTTAGCTTTAACCCTCTTCTCACAATATTATTTCTTCTGTCTGCCTTCTCTTTTCTCTCCATTCTCAACTCCATTGCCCTTATCCTTTCCTTATCCGCTTTTTCCGAGTTTTCGTTCCTAGGCTCTCCCACTTTCTCTTCTATCATATTCTCTACCCTCTCCCAAATACCTTTAATCTCGCTCCCCCAACCCTGACTTCCACTTCCATTTCCGTCCTGCCCTTTACCTTGTCAATCCTTTTTTCCGGCCTTTTTTTCCACACCCTAATATCTTCTTTATTTTTCTTTCCTTATTTTTCTTCCCTTCCCCTCTCTAACCCTTCTACTCTCTCTCTCTCTCTCATCTCTTTCACTTCCTTTTCCCGTTTCTCACACCTGATTCTCAAGTCCTCCATAATGTCTTCCATCTGCTCCTTAGTCCCCCTTACGTCCTCCCTCAGCCCCCTGATCTCGCCGAACAGCATCCCGAGAGCCTCCTTCTCCGACTTTCCCTCCATGTTTCCTTGAGGGGGGGAAGGGGGTGACTCACGTGTTCTCCCGATTTTTTTTAGTGAACTCTCTACCTTGCTTTTCTCTGGACTCTCTTCGCTGTATCTCTTCCTCTTCAAGAGATTCATCGCGTCACTTGCGCTAGGCGCTCTCTCCCTTATCTTCTCGCATTACTGCCAGCACTGCCAGCACTCTCATTGCCCACCTCCCGCTCTGCCGCCAATAACTGGGACCTCTCTATGCAGTACCGTCTGCAACCGACAGATGTCTCTAAAGAATGCTGCTGTCTATCGCCTAGACCTGACATGTAGAGGAGGATTGGCAGGAGGAGAATTGGAGCTGTCACGAAAAGAGGCGCAGCAGGAGGAGAAGAAGTGATCGAAGAATGAGGTCTTGTTTTTTGACTCAAGTCTGAACTAAATCAAAAGAACTCAATGAGAAAATCCAACTACATTAGGTTGAAAGTTAATTCATTTTGTTTGAAAATGCAAATATTATGTTGAAAATCTCGCTCCGAGTGTGAGGACAATAAGTCAAGGAAAGCGCTCGTGTATCCTTCTGGCAAGTCTTTTAGAGTGGGGGCCAAGAAATCAGCACGTACACCTAGAAGTTGTGTATGGTGGGACGGAAATTCAGAACATCCGCCGCATTCGTTTCAAGATGAAGCGAAGTTTGACAGTTTGACAGCGGCTCTTAGATTAAAGGGATTAAATTCAGTATAGTAAGATAAAGTTTGGGTCTGGGTGGGTCAGAAAATATTTATGCAAGAATTACTCTTTTAAAATTCTTTGATATTGGGTAATTTTTGCCTGTGGGAGATTCCGCGATTTCTTCGGGTGTCATAGCTTCAACAGCCCTACTGTCCATGTTTATTTTCACCCGTTCGTCAGGCTCATATTGAGTGTGTTGATATCTTTTTCTATACACAGCACGAAGATGATCATTTTTTTTCGAGAATATTGCAAATATCTCACCATTGGACGTTGATAAAACAGTTTGTTCTTCGGTTGGCATGGGCCGAACAATGTAGCGTTTTTCTTTTAAGTAAATTAGCATATCGCGAGGAAAATTGTATCTTCGAATTTCGTATCGCTGATTTGGATTCGCGTTTGGAGTAAGCCTAATATATCTAAGTTGTTCAAGTGCAAATCCAAATATGCGCAGAGAAGAATGCCTGATAGCAGGAGACCTAGACCTTTCAAGAATTGCTGGCGCAGCAAAAGAAGAAGACCTGACGAGAGAATGTGGTCTGGTAGGAGGAAGAGACCTTTCCTGCGAATCGAGTTCGTGAGGAGAAAAAGAAGTTCCAAAACGAGGGACACCAGGAATAGGTTCACCATTTGGCAGGCATTCAAACAGTGAACTGAATTCTGCAACAAGAAACAGTGGATTTCAATTTTTCCTTCTCGTACATTTCTTTCTTCTGGAAAGAAAAGTACCCAACTTTATTTTCAGATTTGGTAGCATTAACTGGAAAGTTCATCTCTGGTTAAGAATTTAATATTTTTCAGTTGATAATTCAACTACTTGGTTGAAAGTTGATATACTTCATCAAAAAGTATTTTGAAATTCTGACTCATGAGAGTGTAATGTAATTGTCCAAATTTTCAATCTCTCTTTTTCAATGGATCTTCACGTTTCTGCATTCACAGAGTCCGAAAATCTTTTAATTTTGTGAGCATCTGGCTGTTTGTATGTTTGTATGTCTGTATGAGTGCTCACCTGAATTTCGTGGTCACGTGTACCTTTCAAGTGTTTGTCCAATCAAGTCAGCGTATAAACACACTTTTTAGGGTCCAACATTTTGTGAGAATTGATCTATTTTGTTGAATATTAATTTTTTTTTGTTGATAACAAGTTTTCTCAAGTAATGTTTTCAATCCCCCTTTATAAGAAACAGTAAGATATTGCCAAAACCCTTTTTTTTCTAAATCATCATACGTAATTTGTGGATGACTCCTTAGGAATGTACCATATGGCACGAATTGCCTATTAATCGGCACACTTCTCGAACTCAATTTTTTACACACACACACACACACACACACACATACTGGATTCTCCCAGAATCAATCCAGATTCAATTCGCACACATTTTGTACAAACTCAAATAAAGTTTAAAAGGAAACAGCAACTTGGCTAGAATGTACATTTAATTGAACTCTTGCGTGTAGCTTATAAAATATATTTATATCAGATATATATTTTATATGATTATATTTACCAATAAAATCAAGGAAAACTGCTAAGGATAACACGAGAGTAGGAGCAATCCTCATATTTTCTAATTGTTGAAGAAACCAATCAATTTATTAATCAAGATTATTATTAATACTGTAACTAACGGAAAGTGTGGTTCGTTATCATACTATGTAGTCTATCCTATAGATCTAACCTCGTTTCAAGCTTGTCCTTCACAGATATTTACATTTCATTAGAGTATGTTGGAACGGAAAAATGTAACTAATAAATTCGTTGAAACTAACACAACAATTTATATAATCATTTACTTTCAAGCATAAGTGATAGTTGTTGACTAAAGTGTATTTTGTTGAAAATTTTTTTCGGCTTTGACAGAGAATTCAACTTCATTCATTTGGTGAATACCCAACTTCTTAGTTGAAGTTCCAACTAATTTTTTTTTTTTTGTTAGGTTGCAAAGCAGCACTTATTGTCTATTTTTGGACGACAGAATTGGTTCTTTTGATGCAATCATTTATCTTTCAAATGTTTTTTTTTCTGGTTGAAAATGCAACTAAGTGGTTACAAATTCAACTATTTTATTGACAATTCGTTTTTATGGCCTAAAATTAATTTTTTACATTCTCATTATGTATGGCTGAGAAAATAGTCCATTCGGACACATGGAGTAGTTTATGGCTTTCCGTTCGATCATCGGAGTTAAGCAGCGCTTGGCTCGGTATCACTCGGATGGAAGCCGCCGTACTAGATGTGGTGCATGTTCTGCTTTTATGAGCTGTTTTCACTCTTGACTGTGAAAGTATTAGAATTGTCGACAATTTTACACCGACAATTTTACACTAGAGTTTTTCAACGGATCTGCAAGTTTCGAAATTTCGTCTAAAACTGGAAACACATTCCACGTTCTAGCATACTTTGGTCGAGATGTTTCAAATTTATAGATTCCCCTGAAAAAACGTTCCATTACGCAATCAGAAATTCTATTGTCAGAAAAGGGTTCACCAATTCTTCAGGGCACTATTGTACTGTTCTGTGGTTGAATCTGTTAAAGAAGCCACCAAGACATCTATTGTTTCCACTGGACAATTTTCTCCTCGTATAATTTTCCCAGATAAGAGTCCGGCAGCCGGGGGAAGTAAGGATGTTATAGGGTACAGTCGAGTGCTGCAAGGTGACAACAAACGAGTTGGACTAGGTTTAAATAAGACAGGTTCAGAAACAAGCAACGAACGAAAAACTGCAAACCATGGCTGTGAGGTCCATAACGGAACAACTACTACCCCATATACCTTATCGGTTTAAATCTTTTTCAAAGTTCTTAAAATCATTGAGGAAGGTGGAAAGGCAAAAAAGAATTTTTCACTCCACGAAATGGTAAAAGCGTCTATCGCTATAGCTTTTGAGCTTTTCTCCCAAAAACAAAATAACTGGCATTTAGTGTTTGAATCAGAAGCAAAGAGATCTATCTCAGGTTTGGAGTGAACTTTCACAATCTTATTAAAAGCAAAACTAGCTAACACCCATTCTGTATTTAGGTTTTTAATTTGAGACTGCCTGTCTGCTTCAATATTTTCTTTTGAAGCAATATAAGAAGCAAAAATCCATATCTTTCTATGTTCGCACCAGTTCCAGACCTCTTTGCTTAAACTATTGTCTCATTGTCACACGAGGCTCCCAACTACTTTTAGACGCGTCTGAATAAATTTCCTTGACGAAGGAAAACTGTCTGATTGGGTTATACGTTGTTGGTAAAATATTTGTCCACCAATCTAAGTCTGGAAGCACAGAAGGTGATACTGTCATTTGATCGTTATAATTACCTCCGGACAAAGTAATTGCGAGAAATTTAGCTCTTTCTAAGCTTTTCACGTGAACCATACCATAGGCTACTCCTGGACAACTTGCCACTAATCGTCCTATTAATTGGGCGGAATCTCTGACGGTGCATGCCCGTTTTTTCCTAAACTTTTCCATCAGAGAACATAAATCTTTGCGCTTCTCTGGTGGAAGATCCGCCGATAAACATTTTGAATTTAATAGAAAACCTCAATACGGACATACCTGTGAGGGCTCCTAATGACCTTCATCATAGTTAATCAAAAAACCTAGTCATTTCAAAAAATCTATGGTAGTTTCTACATTTTTCAAACAACCGTCGAGAGAGTTTGCTAAAATTAGAAAATCATCTAGATATAACACCGAAGATAGGCCTCTTTCTCCCAGATAACTGACCACCGGCTTCAAGATTTTAGTAGAGGCCAACGGGCTGATATTCAAGCCAAATGGTAAACATGGAAATTCGTATAAAACCCCATTAAAGACGAACCTCAGAAACTTAGTGTAACTTTTGTCGTTTGGCACATGGAGAAAACCATCTTTTAGATCTAAGTGACACATACAACTATCTTTTTCTATTAATTTAAAAGCTGTGCGAAGGTCCTCGATTTTGAAATGGGGTACCTGAATGAAATTATTTAACTTCTGTAAGTTGAATATAAAGCGTTTATAATTATCCAGTTTGTTCGCTAGAAAATGACATGATATAAATTCACAATTCACTGATTGACAAGAATTAATAGCTCCTATTTCTGAAAGTTTATCAATTTATAACCTCAAAGCCACGGTCTCCTCATGTGACCAATTACAACTACTAGGTAAAGACGATTGTTTTGGTAATTGAGTAAAAGGAATCTTGAGGCCCTTTATACAATTTAAACTAAATGTATCGCTAGTGATTTCTTTCCACTTTCCAAGAAACCTCTGCAGCCTGCCAGCCATACGTACCTCTATCGTCTCTGTCGGTTGGTCTGCTTCGGATATGTGGTTGAATTCGCCGGAGCTTGCTGACGTTGCTGTGATGACGTCTGATACGAGGACGCTGTTCCCTTAAAATTGGAGGGATTCGTTTGAGCCGTGAACCTGTTGCTCGATCGCAACGTCTCGAAATTTCTCGTCGAAGAGCTCCTAATGTTTATATTACCAGAAGATTTTGGTAATGAACTCTTTGGTACAAAAGAAGGTTTCATGTCCTTGCTCACCTTCTCAAGCGATTTAACTTTATTTACTTTGTCAGTCGATTTATCTCCAAAAAGAAAGGCCTGATTATATGACGATGAGTCCAACAATTCTTTAACTGATTTTGAATACCTTGGAGTAATAAAAGCTCTTCTCGCTTTTGAAACTAAGTGATGTAATTCGGTAATGAGTTTTCCCGCGTCTGCGAGCATTTCCAACTGATTTAAGGGGTTAAGTTCCTCTTCTCCTAGTAAATTGAAAATAGCCGGACCTATAGCCGACAATGCAGAACCAGCTAAGAGTTGGATGTCTTGAAAATTTTCGTCGCGGTTTTTAACAACGTCATTCATAGGAGGCTTTACTTTCGGATTTAACTGAGGAGGTTCCAGTGAGAAGTCACTCTTCCTGGGATATTTGTTCAACAATTCCTCCCTGACTTGATCAGTCAGGCCAGCTGTAAGCCAATGTTTCCACCTTGAAACTAAATCTGGATGCAACTTAACCTCTTTTTGTTTGACTGTTGAAGGACGTTCCCCAAGGATGTCCAGTTTTTTGGAATCGGTGTCTTTCTCTTTTTCCGTAAGATTTTCTACAGTCGGAGGACCGGACTTCTCTCATCTTAGGAATGAGCTGCGCGGTTCATTTAGGTGAGCAAACATGTGCGAGAACGAGAATCTCTATTCTCTTTTCTACGTTTCTACGTCTTTTGCGTCTTCTCGATGTTGATTTAGTTACACTTCTAGACCTTGATCCTCAGTAACTTATGGAATTAAAGCTGGAAAAACTTCGAGACGACCCTGAAGATGAAGTGGACGAAGATCTATCTTGACGATCACGCTTCTTGATTATGCGTTTTAAACTCTCGACTTCTTTTAATAAACGGTTCAAATTGCTACATTCCTTTGACCTATTTCTCGAATGACGATCTTTTCTGCTGGATCTTTTCGGATTACCCATATTACTGGATGAAAAATTAGACGGATAGAGTGTCGGGACACTCATGAGTCTGATGAAAGTTTTTCTCCGATATCTCGTAGGGTATCCGGCTTTACCCAGATATTATTTCATCTCCCTGTACTGAATGTTCGTGATTATTCTTGTTCATCTTTTAACAATCGTGAACTGATATCATTTTATACTATTACATAGGTCCTACAAATTGAAATTGCGTTAAAGCTTAATGGTTGCTGATCTTCATTTGTTAGTTTTGTGGCGTAACAATGCATACGTATACATATAATTTATGAATGAATTCTATTAGAGTGCCGAATAAGATTCTAAGTGATCTGTTAATCGCAAGTACTAGTAAAGACGTAAGAATTCTGTTAGATTACCTTTGCACGGCTAACTTGATAGATAATGAGCAAGTTAATTTCACACGGGAAATCTTGTTGCGGTACTTCATTCCGTCTGTTGAAAAAAGATGGAAAAGGGCATTCTATAATGCAGATAAATTTTCTAAACTGAACACTGCATGGTTATCATCTGATTCCATCATATCATTGGACCCCACAAAAGTAGGCAGAAGATCTTCAGGAGATTTTGAAATCAGTTCCAAATCGACTAAAAGAAGGAAAACACTCTCTCTTGTTGACTCATATTCTCAAATTAAAATTGAAAATGCTTTTTTGAATAATTTGTGCTCTTCTGGGAAGGGGAACCTGGCGAAGGAGATGAGAAGTATGATATCAAGAGTTCAAGATAAAGAACATGGAGAACGTGAAGAATTTCAAGGACAAATGGAGCCATTTACTTTAGGAGATGCTATTTCTCTGGCTGAAGACACGAAATTGACGAAACATTAATATGAAACTATTAGACTACAAACTAAAGCACGTAATGCTGACATTTTTCCTCTTTAGAAAAGTCTTGAGGAAGCCAAGAGAGAGTGTCTTCCCCCCGAAAAAAACATAACACTTACAGAATCTGAGGTGCGGATTGAATTGCAAGATTTGTGCGATTATACAGTGAAGCGTATGTTGGAAATTCCAAATATTTTGCCACCAGATATAGTTGAAGGGAAAAATGTCGTGAGGAAGTGTCAATATAAATATGGTTGTGATGGCTGATCTGACCAGAGCGAATATAATCAAAAGTTGTGTGGAGCAGAAAAATCAGATGCAGGAATCTTTATGATGTCAATGGTGCCATAACGAATAATTCAAACTTGTTCCCATAAGCATGATAAGAATTGTTCTGAATGTGCAAAGCCCTTGACAATTTGGAAAAACGAGAATCCTGGATCTACAATATTATGTAGGCTGTTCATGTTTGAACATGCACCATAAAAGAAGGAACGAACCACGACAGAAGTAGAGTTGATGGAAGACAAAATCAGAAAACTCATACCTGAAAAAATGAAAGTACCGGATAGTCGTTGTACCATAACTGTCTTTCATAATTTCGCGTTGACTATGGTAGATGGAAAGGTTCGTCAGGCACTTTCTGAAACTCCTTGTGCTGCCACATGATACATTTGTGATGTTAGATTCCTCCTGGAATCCGAGCAGCTCTTATTAGGTACAGAATAATATGAATTTATTAATCAAAGAAAGGGAAGATTTTTTAGAGAAATGGAAAAAAGGGCAACCAATTTAAGGATTAGATTAGACCTGTCAGCCCGTAGCTAGCTCTTTTGAAAATAAGAGAGAAAATATAGAACCTAGATGCAGGAAAAATAGAAGCGAATACCAAAATAGACAGTAGGTTCAATTCGATTTCAGGGAACAATCAAAAGAACATGATGAATTTTCTTATAATATTATTGGAAACCGTAGCCAAACAAGAATGAATAACCTG